>LBNU01017679.1:0-16927 GCA_014162995.1 Artemisia annua
GATCAGGTGGATCATCTAGCATCGTATACTTCTCAAATACATTTTAATCACAATGATTACAGAGCGGTCCTTGATACAAGACGTAGGGAGAAGTGTTGAGACTAGGGATCTAGGATGAGCTCCAAGGGGTGAGAGGTGGAAGGAGGATATGATGATTTGGAAGATGACATGGCAATGATTAAATCACGAGAATCACAAGCATCCACCAGTAAGGAGAAAAGTAGGAGTAGTTGAAAGAGACGAGAAAGATCCAACAGACACCTAATCTGAGATCCAGGCCAGACAAAGTCCACCAAGATCCCAAAGTGAATGGATACAAAGAAAAGAGAAACAAAAGAGATCTAACAAAGGTCTATTAAAAGATAATACTAAACAACGAGCCACGAATAGAAAGAAAAGGAAAGACAAAAGTGGACAAAAAAAACCCCAAATACAAAAAAAAACATAAGTGCACATACACAAACAGAAAAAGGTGATTTCCACTTCAGTACTTCATAGTATCTAGTAAAAGCAAAGGTACATAAGTGAACATACGCAAACAAGTGTCAACAAACAGATTATCACATGTTCACAAACATAAATGCACGAACAGAACATATATTCGTGTTGGTTCATTTACCAAAACGAACATATAATCTTGTTCAAGTTTGTTCGTTTACAGCCCCAACTAAACGGTTAAATAGCTCAACAAGAATACATATAAAGCTAACGCCACACATATTCACAATAAAAGATAATAAATACCAACAGTGAGGTAGTCCTAACTTTTGACATAATTCATCTAACAGCTAGATAGTAGGCACGTGGCACGTCTGTTATTCATGACTAAAACTGATTATAATCAATCACGTAAAAGCCAGATTCTAGATCAACTCAAAGATATAAGCAATCTAATCACTGTAATATTGATGAGATACCTAATTTTCAAATCGAGAACTATAAGAATTACAAATATGTTTAATTCACGCAGCATCAAGGTTACAGATCACATAACCATGAATCCATCATCCAACCACTTGATAAAGTCAATCCAACATGTTATTCATGTATCATGTATGTAGCTCATATTATCAGCCTAAAGCAATAGTAACAATACTACTTATATTAAAAACCTACAAAGTTTATCGCCGTCCACTCAACAGATAATCATTTGAATACATAAACTAATTGTGCCTTTAAATAAGCTCTAAATATACACGAGTACGCATTTTGTTACTTTTTTTTTATCAGCTAACTTTGATAGTTTCCCCCGCTACCAAAGTGTATTGCCCCATACTCATAAACTAGTTGTTCCATTGAATAAACGCTAACACAAAGAAACTAAAAACAACGAGTACGCATTTCGTTACTTACAGTTTGATAGTTTCCACTTTTCTACAACATTAACGTCTGCAATCTAATAAAATCATTATATATATATTTTTTTTTATATAAAAGTTCCACTTAAAGAGTATAATCTCAACTTCGATAAACCTAAGGCCACACATATTTACAATAAATTAGACCTAATAGCAAATTCCGGAACGAAACTGAGTTTAATTGCTCACACCAAAGCATGATAGTAATTGAAATCGGAGATATAATAACTAATCAAATCATGTATTCCGCAATTAAATAACATCTACTACTAGTTATCATCAAACATAGCATAATTACAACGCGTGTTACTTCCGTGCTACAAACCTCGATAGTTTCCGCAACACTTACAGTCTCGCATCTAATACAATCATTATATTTTGTAACAATAAGTTAGTTCCTATAATTAATCACATACAATTCACGAGTACACATTCGCTACATTTGCCTTCCACACTATATCATATACGAACTTCTGGATAGTTTCCACAACATTTAACGAATCAGGTCTAATAAAATCAACCTAAAGCAAAAACAACTAACTGTTCCGTTAAATAAACTCTAAATACAACGAAACTAAAAAGCGTCCTTACTTCGGCACAAGAGTTAGTTAATAGTAACATCTAACACAATCCGTATATCTTATATATAAAAAAAAGAACTTAATAATTTGACCTAATATTCTAATAACTAGCTATCAAACAGAAAAAACTAATAATAATCGATCACATATATAGCAAATAAAAGCAATTAATTGTTGTGATATCGAACAGAAACCCTAATTTTATTTATAAAAAAAAAAAAAAAAAAAAAAAAAAAAAAAAAAAAAAAAA
Organism: Artemisia annua; assembly: GCA_014162995.1. Lineage (NCBI taxonomy): Eukaryota > Viridiplantae > Streptophyta > Magnoliopsida > Asterales > Asteraceae > Artemisia > Artemisia annua. Next base: position 2,190 of record LBNU01017679.1, read on the forward strand.
AAAAAAAAAAAAAAAAAAAAAAAAAAAAAAAAAAAAAAAAAAAAAAAAAAAGAGTGATGAAGAGATGAGAACGGACCGTGAATTTGATGATGTTTAAGAGGATGAAGTAAGATCAATTTGATGTGTGTGTTTTTGTGTGTGTGTGTGTGTGTTAGGGTTCGTTAACAGAACATTTTGAAGGAGAGTTGAGGCGGTGTTTGGATAGTTGTTTAACGAAAACAAATAATTATTTTCCAAACAGTAATAAAGGTGCGTTTTGGGGAAGTTGTAAAGAGATTGTTAAGGCTACAATAGTCGTGACCCACGTCATCTTTGCCACATCAGCTTTTTTTCTCCGATAATCAAACACGATCAAGTTCGATGATTGAGGTTTTTTTTCTTTTTTTTTTTTTTTTAATATCAAATGGGCATAGTTTTTGTGTGCAAGTAATCGGTCATAAATTCGACCGATTGTGTTTTTTGGTTTCCTTCGACCGATGTTCCACAAAGGCCTCGACCGACTTCAAAGTTGGTCACTGATGGAGCTCGACCGATTTTTTACGTTCCACTGCTTCTAACCTTAAAGGGTTGACCACGCGTTGGAGCGGAGTTTTTATTTCACGTAATTTTTTTTAACTTTTTGGGATAACTATGGTTTTTGACTTTTATAGTACATGAATAATTTTGAATTGTCAAAAATAATCTTTGTAATTGATAGCGTACGAGATTTTCAACTCAATTTGCTAAACTCATACATTTTATAGGTCTGACACAAGTCCATTATCGCTAAGGCCCGTCAAGAAGTTCGGGAAATACTTTCTTAAGTCGCGCATAAACATGGGCATGCTTGACAAACGAGAGTGAAGAAAGCGTATTATATTACAAGTAGTGAGTGCAGATAAAGAGATATAAAATATATGCAAATCGTTATTAAATGATCGAGAGATGATAGTTCATTTGCATATTTTCTTGTATTAATCAACCTATAACTCAAAAGGACACACATGAAAACCGAAAAATCTATCTCGAAAAACGAAAATTTGTAGGCTTAATTTGATTACCTAACAATCCTTTATTTAAAGTGCATAAAGATCCGCCACTAAGACTAAACAAGTGAGGATTTGCAAAACTTACGGTTGGGCTTATCTCTATAAAAAAAAGTTGGATCTCCTCCTATATGTTACAAAAGACTAGTCGTGGAGATAGCTAATAATTCTAATTCATTCTATCCGAGAAATAAAAGAACGGGAGTAATTAGAAAAATAAATAAAAAGATCTGTAAAAGAGGAAATGTTGGTTAAAAAAAAACACCCACCGGGCAGGTAAAAACATACCCATGTAAGAAATCCACCAATTCCCCGATCATGATTAACAAGGGAGGGTATCTAGTCGTTTGGTTATAAGGTATGACTTTAATAGATAAACCAAACACCAAATCAATACATTATATATATTCTAACAAGGGGTAGGCACCCCGTTGAGATTAAATGGTTTACAAAAAATAATTAGAGTTGTGGTAGGTCCAAAAATGTGGTTGTATTTAGCTTAGCACAAATTGTAACTGTACATAGTACATACATTTCACAACCTTATTGGCAAATACTAAACGGCTACTGTTCATCCGTCCCGTTGTACAACTGTTCGAAGCACTGTTCATGTGCTAATTACCCCGTTATGTTACTGTTCATGCCTGTAATACACCTATAACTAATGCTAATAACCTGATGCTGGATAAATCTTACTCCACAGCCACTCATTTTTTTTTTTAAAGTTTCTCCACTAGAAACTTCCTTGATCAGTTTACCTGGCACAAAAAAAAGACATCATCAGCTGCAAGAAGAAACCAAAAAAACAAGAATCTAAATCAGGTTGTAGAAAGAAACAAAATTAAGGAGAATCTGCAGGTTGTAAAGGTGTGTATTGCTTTTTACATACACATACATATCCCATGGTTGTTTTTATACACATGTAAAGATGTGGATGTTTTTACATGCAGGTAATTGAAAAACAAGTTGGTATCACCTTTGGTTTTTTTAACCTTCTATTTATAGGTAAGCCATAGTTGAATAAAAGTCTTAAATATAGATCATTCAATACATTTAGTTACCATGTCATATTTTTATTGTTGGAATGTATTTACTAACCTTATTTATTATGCCTGTTCTAAAAATAAATTTGCCTCTAAATTACTTTACACATGTGCATTCTATAGTTACCTTTGTGTATTTGTCAATCTGACCTTTATATACAAGTACTTACTAATGCCTAAAAGATTATTAAGAAATGAGTTTGCACAATTTGCAAATACCTATATGCATAACTTCACTAATAATTATGGATTTGAGGACCGACAACTGAGTGAAAGTGAAACTCACTTACAATATAATGGACCATCAATAACTGATACCGAAGTCAGTGCCGAAAATGATAGCTTCATTGGCACAATATCACATGACGTGGGACCTTCTAATGTAAACAGCAACAATTTAGACCTGTATGGACAACAACAGAGTTTGTCCGTATTAGGCAAAAATCAACCGTTTTATCAACAATTAACATCAATACCCAATGGAAACAATCCAAATGAAATTCATTACCTTGGTCAATCAACTGCGACAATGTCAGAGAACCTGGAAACAAAAAAAGGTAATCTTATTACCATCTTCAATATTGTCTACCTATATTATGCAGTTACTAAACAGGTCAATAAATGATGCAGATGCACCAGCCATCCCTGATAGGCGAAAACGCCGAATAGCAGCGATGTACAGAGACGAATTACATCTTCCTAAACGATGCAAAGGTTGCTTAAATACTTTTCTAGAGTTCCTTTTACAATATTTTTTATACTACTGCTGATCTATGAGACAAACACTATTGCTAACCGCGGAGTGAACCTTTAACTTTTACAGGCATTCACATTCGAGAAGGTTCTTATGGCACAACAGAATCTCACTCATGTGCTGTCTATAATGGTTAGTATACTTTTCACTTTTTCCATATACATTGATAGCTATGTAAACTATCAATAAGTGTTTTGTCCTAAGTAAATGTTACCAATTTGATTTCTGCAGAATCTTCAAATAACAAAGGAAAAGCAAAAACCTTTGAGGGCATACCAATGGCTACATAGTCTGTTGAACCAGATGAGACGGTAGCCAACACATTGATACCTGAAAATGCAACAGACATGATCAACGAAACTGGATCAAGTCAAAATGAAAGAGAACACGTTCATCAAAATCCAATGAATAATCCAACGACCACTACTTCAATCACACCAGATATTCAAGGTAACCAGTTATTGTCATGTAAATTAACATGTGTAAAAATACCAACATTAAAATGTACATTTTGTAAAATATTTTGACTTTCGTTTACAATATCCAGTATTAAACTTTTACTTTTTCTATTTTGTAATTGCAGATGTGTCACCTTTATATATTGACATTGGAGATAGCCAATATGCATGCCAGTACTGCAATGCGGCCTTCTGGTATTCAGAAAGGTCCAAAAAATCGTCTGAATGGAGGAACTTGAAGTACACCAAATGTTGTGCAGGCGGTCAAGTGTACCTGGAAAAAGAGTTAGACCCGCCCATGTATTTCAAGCAGATATTCAAAGATAAACACTTCTTAGACAACATTCGCGCATACAATCAGATGTTTAGTATGACGTCGTTCGGAGCACAGATAGATGACAATTAATAACAGAAGAGGTCCGTACGTGTTCAAAATCTCAGGGCAGATTCATCACTGGATTGGAACAATATGTCCAACCAATAAAGATGAGCCGAAATTTATGCAGATTTATATGTTTGACACGGAAAATGAGATTGCTCACAGGATGGAACCCTTTGGCGGTAAAGCAAAGAGTGGATTAAAACCTGAGATAATCCAGAATTTAATACAAGTTCTTGACGACAACAACGAATTAGTTCAAGTTTTCAGAACCGCGCGTGACAGAATCAACGAAGGCAATATCGAAGATTTCAAAATTCAACTTTACAATGTTGTTGGAAATCGACGATATGACCTTCCTTCTTCGCGCACTCTTGGAGCAATAGTCTTTGAACCAGACGGGAATAGCCAGACAGATTACGACATCATTATAGAATACAAGGACAAGCAACCTCAACGAATCAACAAGCTTCATAGCTCCTACATGTCTCTGCAATATCCTCTTATTTTTGTGTATGGGCAACCCGGTTTTAACACAAAAATGACACTCGACGGAGTCAACGCAAGCACAAAGCGTACAAAATTGTCTATGAATATGTTCTACAAGTACCAGCTGCATGAAAGGTTTGGCGAATATGGTCTGATGTTTAGAGGTGGTCGCCTATTTCAACAGTACATTGTCTCTATGTACTGTACACTTGAACAAGACCGCTTAGATTTCGCTAGAGCAAATCAGAATAAACTGAGAAGTGACTGCCTCTCAGGCATATGTGATGCGTTTGCAAAAGGAGACCACTTCGGAAAAGACATAGGCAAAAAAATTATACTTCCTTCAAGTTTCACAGGCGGTCCGAGATATATGTACATCCACTATCTTGATGCGCTTGCTATTTGTAGGGTGCTTGGGAATCCAAAGTATTTCATAACGTTTACATGCAATGTCAACTGGCCGGAAATTAAAAGACATATGAGAAAGTACCCTGAGTTAACAGTCTCGGACAGACCAGATGTTATATGCAGAGTTTTCCAAGAAAAGGTCAACGACTTAATGAGAATTCTTAAAGAAGGAAACATCTTTGGACGTTGTACTGGAGGTATGTGACACTCTTACACCAGTTTTATTGTGAACAGACATGTCAAAAACAATACATTCTTTTAATATATAATACTAACAGTTGGTTACTATTATCTGTTTTAATTGACAGTTCTCTACACTATCGAGTTTCAAAAACGCGGACTGCCGCATTGTCACACGTTACTTTGGATAGATGCAAGAGATAAAATCAAAGATCCAGAACAAGTTGATAGATTCATTTCGGTAGAATTACCTGACAGAAGATCAGATCCTCAGGCATACAGAGTCATTGCAGACATGATGATGCATGGACCATGCGGGAATGCTAAACCAAACGCACCATGTATGCAAGAAGGTAGCTGCCAGAAAAATTTTCTGAAAAAATACAATGACAAAACATATTTTGATCAAGATGGACACATACACTAACGAAGACGAAGAACAGAAGCTTATGTCCCAAAAGGTGAGCTCAGATTAGACAACACGTATGTTGTACCATATAACCGGTTACTTTGTTTGATGTTTCACGCTCATATTAATGTTGAATGCTGTGGTTGGAGTATGTTGATAAAATATTTATTCAAATACATATCCAAAGGCACAGATAGAATTGCTGCGCGCATTGTTAAACCGATTGGTGATCCAGGCCCTTCGACATCTGTTCCTCGAATACAAGTGGATGAAATACAGAATTTCATAGACGGTCGCTTTCTTTGCCCGCACGAGTCATGTTGGAGGATAATTGATTTTCCTATCCATCACAGAGAACCTGCTGTGCAGATACTTGCTGTGCATTTAAAAGATATGCAGCAGATAACATTTGGAGAGGCGGAGCCTTTAACCCGTATTCTCTCAGATCATGGGAGGAAACTTACTATACTTACACAATGGTTTGCATACAATGAAGCGTATACAGATGGGCGGCATCTTACTTATTTGGACTTCCCTTTTGAATATGGTTGGTATGAAAACACAAAAACATGGAAGCGTAGGAAGATCAAGACACGGCATTCTATAGGTAGATTAGTGTATGTGCATCCAGCAGTAGGGGAACTTTTCTATTTCCGACTCCTCCTTGCACACCAAAAAGGTTGCCGTTCATTCATTGAAGTTCGAACTGTCAATGATTGTATACTGCCAACATACCGAGAGGCATGTCAAGCTATGGGCCTTCTTGAAGATGATCGGGAATGGGATATAGCATTGGAAGAGGCATCAACAACAGCATCGGCTTCAGAATTGCGTATGCTATTTGCTCACATTCTGATGTACTGCGAGGTCTCTAGCCCTTTGGACCTTTGGGAAAGACACTGGCGATGTATGGCAGACGATATTCGCATGAAAGCTTCTTGCACAAGTGGTGTTAGAAATCTTTATGTGAATGATCCAGAAACAAAGAAGTTCGTTATGTATGAAATACAGGTAATACTTAACCGGTGTTCAAGATCATTAACAGAATTTGGTTTTTCACTTCCTCCAGACCATCTCATCGAAGATCTTCATAACAGACTACTAATGGAAGAGAAGAATTACAATCGTGAAGAGCTAAAAGAAGAGGCTGCAAGGTCAGTGGTCAAATTGAATAGTGAGCAAAAGCGTGTCTACAACATTATAGTTGACACATGTACTCAACAAAAACAAGAAATGGTGTTCGTTTACGGCCATGGAGGAACGGGCAAGACATTTCTCTGGAAAACAATCATCAACACACTACGATCACAAGGGAAAATTGTATTGGCTGTTGCATCTTCAGGCATTGCCTCTTTGCTTCTACCCTCTGGTCGTACAACACATTCCAGGTTTAAAATACCATTGGAATTAAATGACCGATCAATATGCAGTGTGAAAAAGAATACGCTTATGGCCAAATTGCTTATTGAAACTGATTTGATAATATGGGATGAGGCGCCAATGAATGACCGCCGATGTTTTGAAGCACTCGACAGAACTCTCAGAGATATTCTAACGAATCCTGACAAACCATTCGGTGGCAAAATAGCTATGTTAGGAGGTGATTTCAGACAGACACTGCCAGTGAAGAAGAAGGCACCCAAACCAGAAATAATAGCATCGTCAATTGCTAAATCTTATTTGTGGTGGCATTTTAAGGTGTTCAAGCTTCAACAGAATATGAGGCTGTTTCAACCAGGCCTTACTGATCATGAAAGAAAAGCAGCTCATAATTTTGCTTCATGGTTGCTTGATGTTGGCGGCGGCATAGTCGGAGATCCTAATGAAGAAAACCCGAATGAAGCTGCATGGATTACAATTCCACCAGAATTCCAGATAACGGATGACGAAAATGGTGTCCGAACACTCATTGACTTCATCTACGATAAAGACACGTTACAGCAACCAACAGCTCAAGTACTGCAACAAAAAGCAATCGTTTGCCCGAAAATGAAACAGCCGACGAAATAAACACAAAGATTTTATCAGAAGTGGAAGGGGAGTCGGTCGTGTACATAAGTACAGACGAGGCAATACCGATAGGAGAGCATAGTGCGGCAACCGAAATGCTGTATCCACCTGAGTACTTAAACACCTTTAAGTTCCCAGGTCTACCACTACACAAATTAGAGTTGAAAGTCGGTAGCCCAATTATGCTACTAAGAAATTTAAACATGAGTGGCGGTCTTTGCAATGGTACAAGAATGATAGTGAAAAATTTGATGTCGAAGCTGATTGAAGTAGAAATTATTACAGGAACGAGAATTGGCGAGAAAGTTTACATTCAACGAATCCCATTAACCCACAAAGACCCAAACTACCCATTCATTTTTAAACGAAAACAATTTCCAGTAAAGCTTTGTTATGCTATGACGATCAACAAAAGCCAAGGGCAGTCTCTTACAAAAATCGGTGTCTACCTACCTCAATCAGTTTTCAGCCATGGGCAGTTGTATGTCGCACTATCACGTGCAACATCACCCAATGGTTTAAAAATTCTCTTGAAAACTGACGATCAACAGGCACCAGACAAAACCAGAAATATTGTTTACAAAGACTTCTTGGCACAAATTCGTGCAACAGAGGTTACACTCTTAGAATGCGCATACAAACATGCATGTTACCTATATAAATGATATCATACTAACTAACATTTACATTCACTCATACGTTATGTCTTTTACCATCTGTCTTACTCATGTATTGCATTAAGTATATTATTACGACATTAAAAGCTAACCTCTATGCAGTCACAAAAAACAAATAAGAAGTTACAGTTTCCTAATTTTTACTTTTTTTAACATGTGCAGGATGGCGGAATCTAGCGTGAAGAACATACAATCAACACCAAGTAGCGACATTATGCAAGCGGAAGCTAATATCAGAGACCTAAGACCAAAAGACAAAAACAGAATTATAGAAGCAATAGTGTACAGAGCATGGATAGCAAGGGACCCACCAGATACAACTGAAAAAGGATGCAGGGCCATTCTCTTAGACAAACAGGTACACTATCTATTCAATTACTGTCTAAATCTGATATAACATTCTTAGACAAAGAGAAAATGATAATGAACCCTTAACAGGGTGATGCAATACAAGGAAGCATGGACAATTCGTGATAAAAGCTTTTTTACTAAGGTTTTTATACCTGGCAAAGCATATCGTATTTTAAACTTCGCATGCTACCCAACAGATAACTGGCAGCAGACCCTAGAAAACCCGACATCCTTATCCTTCACCAGATTTTCGAACTTTGATGACATATCACCTGAAGGATTTCCAGCCCATTATTTCAACTTTGTCTCTTACAACCGGCTGCCGCATAAAGTTGTTGATCCAAATGACAAAAGCCGCAAAGAGTACCCCGTCCTCACAGGTTCTGTTAACCATTTCATTCTCCACATTCAGATATATACCTGCAAAAAAAAATTAATAATAATTCGTTTAATTTTCTACCAGATTACATAGGCTGTTATATTAGTTCAGGAAACGCAGAGACAATCGGTAACCCAAACAAAGACCAGATGGTAAACCGTAAAATAGAAATTCAAAACCTCAAGTAAGTCTAAGTTTAAACATTGTTGCAGTTTAATATAAAATAAATTTTTATTCACAGACTTTAACGTTTTAAATTAACTTATTGCAAACAACCGCGTTTCAATTGAGCTGACCTTATGGGATGACCTTGCCGAAAAATTTGAAAAAAAATGAAATTGACAAGCTTGAGAGACCAATCATTATAGCAATTAGTTCATGCCGAGTGCAAAGGTACTATAACAGGTTACAGTTATCATCGACGCCGGCAAGCTACTACTAAATAAATCCTAGAATTCCACAGCTTGATGAATACCATGCACAGTAAGAATAAGACCATACAGTTTACAATATATAATTCTCATTCAACTGCTTTTACTAATCAGTCTATACATATGCAACAGATACAGACAACTTTTCAACATAAATCCACCTTTGAAAATAGTGAGGCAGCCATATGAAGATATTGAAAAAGAAAGATTGAGAAATAGGTTTTCCTTACACACCCTTTTAAACCAAACTCCAAAAACTTATGAGGTAAGTTATAACTACTTTTACCGTTCACTGTGGCATTGCGAAATTATTACAGATACATAAATTAATGAGTCTGAAAAACAAAAACTGCAGGGTGTCCGTTTTACATGCGAAGGTAGTATATCAACTATAAATACATCAAGGGACTGGTACTACACATCATGTACAAAATGCAGCCTAAAAGTCTCCAATGATGACAGCATTTTTCAATGCGGAGTGCACGGAGCGCTAGCGAGTCCATCATACAGGTAATATTATATCAGTACCTAAAATTTCTATAACAACTACCCCTAATCTACTCAACTTATCCACATATGCAGATACAACTTCAAGGGATACCTAACAGATGGTTCAGCAACAGTAATGATCACGTTTTTCACACCTAAGGCAGATGCCATTGTCGGTGTCAACTGTAATTCATTAGTTGCTTCTCTCAAAAATCCTAATCCTAAAGATATCCCTGAATAAATACATTCAATCACTGGCAAAAAACACATCTTCCAGTTCCAATATAACACTTCCTCCAAACAAGTAACACCAGATTTCATTTTTAACGCCCTCTTGGATCAACCAGATAATCAAAAACAGATTGAGGACGAAGCATCAGGTAGTAAACTTATGCCAACAGGTATTACTTAATTATACCTAATAGAATATCCCTAAATCCTCAGACACTAAGACCTTTTGATTTAACAGGCTCACAGACAACACAAGAAGAAAAAACCACAAGTGCCATGGACATACCTCAAAACCAGCAACTGGCACTTCCGATTCAGTCAGCTCCAGCATTAACACCACCTCCGAATGAAATCTCAGCGCAAATAAATCTCACAGGAGAACAGCCTGCAGAAGGTAACAAACTTTTATCATTTATCGATAATCTAAATTAAAGAATATGTGCAGCATAACATAATTAAGTTAATTTATTAATTCTTACAAAAATAATATATATAGTAATGGTACCCACAGAGTCAACTCCAGCAGTGACACCACCTCCCAATGAAATCTTAGCGCAAGTAAATCCGACAGAAGAACAACCTGCAAAAGGTAACAAACTTCTATCACTTATAAACAATGTAAATTAGACAACATGTGCAACATAAAATAATTAGCTTAATTTATTAATTGTTACAGAATTGGCATCGGCAGCAAAAGTATACACAGGTATGCAAACAAGGTCCAGGACAGATGCAATGCAAACATCAAACATTCAGTACTCAAAAACAGTGGAACAAACAGATATTGAAACACCAGAAGATGCTGACATAATTCAGCAAAATGATCCAGGTAACACCCTCTCTAATTTAAAATTCGACATCTAAAAGGTTAGTTCAAATAAATATAACTATGATCAACGTCCTCTTTCTAATATTGTATTCTTTATATCCTACAGTCAACACACCGGTGCAACCAGAAGACTAGTTCACAGATGCAGTCTCCAAATCATCAGCATCCACCACTAACAAACCTACAAGTTTTAAACGCGCACTCCTCCAGGATAAAACAGCCGACGCGAAAAAGAACAAAAAAGAGTGAAAAATTCAATCCCATATCATGCTTTTCCTAATGCAATGCTACTAAGCATTCGCATAAACAAGTACTGTTGTAAATATCTATCTAGAATAAACGAAAAACATCGTTGGACTGTCACTCCTAGAAAACGCTTTTGTAACATGGTAACACTACAGCGATGTGTGAACCATTAGTATGAACTACGTAGCTACTAATAATATAAGATGATCTTTTGTACTATTATTGTCATACACGGTAATCCCATATAAATGACATGTCTGTTAACCCATATTAAAAAAAATCATCACGAATGAAATATTGTAACATTGTTTATGTGTTTCCTACTTAATATCAAAAACCAGTTAAAAAAATAAAGGCTCAATAGTTCTAGCTACAAATAAAATACCAAAAAATAGTTATACAAGAAACAAACATACAAACCCATAAGTTTTATTCATTGACTTAATATCTTACAACAACGACGAAAACGACTAAGAATGACATCTTAATCGACACACTTACATCATGACACAGAAGAAAAACAGACACCTCCTAAATAAGATTCTAAAAAAACACAACAAGATTCACATCGACGCTAGATGCATCTAATCGTGGACTTCCATGACCATCACATGCCTTCGCTTCTCAGGACGTGCTTCTCGCAGCACATCAAGCAGGCGAAGCACAGCCTGCAAAATCACCCCATTCCTTGCCTGAGCTTCAATCAAACACTCCATTCCATCCACGACAGCCGAATCCAAAACATTCAAGGTTTGACCCTCTTCAAGTAGATCACCAAACTTTGCAATTTTCTCATGTAAACCATCACACCACTCAATAACCTTCCTAATAAACCCATCATTTAAACTTTCCTCTTGCCCAAACAAAAATTTGAAGCAATCTTTGATCTTATCAGATCCGCAAAGAGCTTTTAATTCATCAAAATTTGGTGTAGAAGCCATCTTTATTTTCATACAATTTTACCCGCACACACTATAATACAAAGAAAAATACACTAACAGCACACTGCTTATATAGGCAGAACTTTCTACCTAACCCAGTTAGCAAAACTAAACTAGAACCATATCAATTTAGAACATCTTTCTATGTAAAACAGTAAAATGCAGCTCAATTACTGTTTTAGAGAATCTTATACCCCTTAGTACAACTTTTTACAGGTGTCAGTAAAAAAAAATTAACTTTTAACAGCAAAAAACAAATACACAATGTAAAAATGGTGTTACACAAACAGTCTACACAAACACAAGCTTCTTTTTATACATTGACACAATTAAAACCAAACAAATGTTCCTACTCATTAACTTCATTTTACAGCCTACTACAATTAAATAAGAACAAAACAAAATTAAATGTAAAAAAAAAAAAAAAAAAAAAAAAAAAGATAACACAATCAATTCATATGCATAATAAGTTTGCCTTTTATTAATATTAACATACAACCTCTAGATATTCTAACTACAACAGAGGTTTCATACACCCTGACTACATTTTTCATACACTCCCTAAACACAAAAACCATACAAAGCTGGGATCTTTAAAACAACAGGGTCCTACAAAAGCATGGCAAACTTAAAGACACTTAAACAAAAGCAGTAGAAGCACACAACCTTACTTAAGCTTCTTGAGTTTGTTCAACATTCGCCTTTTCTCACCAGCACGTAAGACAACAGCATGGCTCATCTGAATCAACCTACTTATCTCAGCAAAATCTTCTTGCTCCGCAGCCCTTAAAACAGCCAAACACTCATCTAAAACATAATCATTCTCCAACTTCATCAATTCCACGATTAGCCCATGCCTATACTCCCTCCTAGCTTCCACCTCTTCTAACATTTCAGTGTACATTTTCTCAGCATCTTCATATGCTCTCTGTTCCCTCTCAAAAATAGTACACAGAACCTTCTCAACCCGACGATCTCCAATTTGATGTGCAATCTTAAGACACTTAGGAAACCTACGCGACATATCTTTAAAATGATACCAATTTCTCGCCTAACAATTTGTCTGATTAAAAGCACTTGAAACCCTAATTTTTCTATCCCCTTTTCCCCGAGTATGTTTTCCCCAATTTTTTTTTTATCCCAAAAACCGTTTCCAAATGAGATAAAATAAAAACCCATACCCTTACTTTCTCTAATAAAGCCCAGTGCAACAGCCCACTAAGAAACCCAATAATAAGAGTATGTAATAGCCCAATACAGAATTCTCACAAATACATACCACATATTTCCTTGAAAAAAAAAATTAATAATAAAAACATTAAAACACTAATACCGTATAATATCAAACTACAATGTTTCATAACGACCCCGCAGCATCGCGCGGGTTCACACGCTCGTTCTTTCCAACCATCAAGTTCTTGACATCATTACCAGAAAACTAGGAATTCTTACATCATATCATAATATCCATGTCATCATTACCATAAAAACAAGAAAGAAATTACGGAATTCTTACATGAAATCATATTATCAAAAGATCAACGTAACCATAAAAACTTCTACTTTTGCTGCTTCTTCCCCTTCATGTCCTTAGCTGACTCACATCCCTTCACAGCTTTCTTCTTCTAAAAAAATTAAAAATTAAAACAACAAACAATAAATAAACACCGGATTTTGAAAATCAAAGTTAAAGGATACGATTAATTATAATCACATAAAATGATTAAAACAAATTTTTGTCCTTAACAATGATGAAAATCAACAAAATATATTTGCAAACAAAAACTATAACTAGTTCTTAAATTTAACAATTTTTCATGAAAAAGTATCTAACTAGGTATTTCTGCGTAAAGAACCTTCCTTTTTACACGTTAATGCAAATTCAATCGATCAAATCCAACGTATCAATCTCAAACCTTGATATTTTACAACGCTTGATATACATGCAATAAATCTACTTTGAAAATTAATCCTTAAGGTTTAAAGAGAAGTTTGCATAAACTTGTCAAGAAAGGTTCTTCACTCTAAATGAAACACTGTTGACCTTTTGTTAATATTTATTTGTTGATTTCGAACAATTAAGGTAAGCAATAAGGAATAGTTGTCAAGCTACACCTTTAAATCGTTGTGTCTACCAAAAGCTCACTTTGGTGATTCCCCCCACCTCTGAATGGTGTTGCTATAGTGTGTCACAACTATTTTGGTGTGTGTCTTGTTTTAGCTTAACTTGTTATGTTCCATGTAACTTGTTATGTTTAAATTTCCTCCTTTTGTGAGGTGTGATAATGAAATTTATGTTAAAAAAAAAAAAAAAAAAATATGGTGAGGTGTACCCTGGTTTAATGTGACCACTAATTAAGAACAAGATAAGGTGTCTGATTCTTAAATAAAGCTTCCCTCATTCTTTTAGAAGACTGTGATGGCGTGTCCGTGTTGTTCATTTGCTTCACCTTCAGCTCCTCATCATGTTGTCGTCTACGTTTTTCTAGTTTATTTTTGCCAGGCCCAATTCGATGAAACTTATATGAAAGATGCCTATATTCCTCCATGGGGGTCAACTAAAAAAAAAAAAAAAAAAAAAAAAAAAAAAAACATGAAGTAGGTGAGCACGAATGACCGAATATGCGAAATTATGAGAGGGACTAAATATGAAACGAAACTCCTGAGATGAAGAACCAATTTCGTACGATTAAAAAAAAATAAAGGATAACGGTCATCTTAGCTAAGTAGTCGTTAATAACTTAACGGTCCGTTAGTTATAAGCGACTAAATGTGCAAACAAACCTGTAAACGCAAGGCAATCGCAGGCGGAATTAAAAAAAAAAAAAAAAAAAAAAAAAAAAAAAAAAAAAAAAAAAAAAAATAAATTAACGGTCGTTTGCTACAGTAACTAAACCCGTTATTTACTTGCGAATAAAATTATAATTAGAAATCACTGTAGTAGTTGGTGGGAGGGCAACCCAACACATCCCGAGTGAATATGTTATAATTTTTAAGCTTATATAATAA
>LBNU01017679.1:35777-98515 GCA_014162995.1 Artemisia annua
AAAAAAAAAAAAAAAAAAACTTATTTTAAAACAATGTACATCTTCTAATCATCTTTTTTCATCAACCCATCACGACTTGTATGTCCACAACTGTGCTTTGCTAGCTAGCTGTTGTTACCTAGTTCAGTTTTGAGAGACTAGTTGTATAAACTTGTGATGGTTGGCCCAAAAACCTCTCAATCACTAGGGCTAGGTATGGACTTTTGTTCCCACTTGGTTGGAAATAAATAATACAACATATATTCCTTTTGCAATCCTGTAACTTGTTAAGACTAATTGCATTCTTCTCTTCTACTACATCATGTATTCATGTTGAATGCATTTCTAATTGAAAGACTTTCAATTAGGAACTTTGGTGGAATACGTACTTTGCCTATAAATTGGAACTCAAATAGTCTTATGTTGGATTGCCTTGGAGTTGAAATTCTCATGTTGGAATGATATTTTCCTTTGCCAATAAATTTGGGGCAGCCATGAGGAGTTTCAAACACCACAACAACACCAACAACATATCAACAATCATCTCCATTTTAACCTTTCATCTTTGATGGCATAATACACATATCAACAATCATACTATACAAAAGCTTGTATAGTATGTGCTAATACACATACTTGTACCTTTTATCCATTTTGTTGTTCCATGTACTTTTCTCTCCATAACTTAATAAAAGTTTACTCCTCCTTTCCACTACAAGAAAACAGCCATTTAGCGTCATTATTAGCGACATGAGAAATGATGTTGCAAAATTGTGTCATTAATAGCAACAAGCATAGTGACGTATATGTCGCCAACGTTACTACTTGAGTCGCAAATAAGTTAGTGTCATAAAATAAGACACTTAGACATGTCACTAATTTGCGACATCGTAAAAGCATGTCGCTACCAATATCGCTAAAATGAGACATCTTGGAACAAGTTGCTAACTATGTTTCTAATAAGGCGACGCCTCAAAATATGATGCCATGGATGTCGCAAACTTTTGCAACTTCTATAAACAAGTCGTTATCGGAGTCGCTATATTTTGCGTCATCGAATAAACGTAGCTAACCTAGTCACTAATTTATGAGGTTTGACCATGCTAGGTATAACTAATTAAATCCACTTTATATCATTTATAACTCGAAATCGGTTTAAAAATAAGTAATGGGCTCAATCATTGGGACATATAATTATTTGGCCCAATTTGCCCTCATATAACAAAAAAGCTAATCTCCTTTATATCTTTTCCCCAATTTGGCATTTGGGTATAACTAATATCACGTTTTATTAAAAAAAAAAAAAACATATAAAATTAAACTCTGATTCTCTTTTCCCCAATTCTTTTTATCATGTAAAATCCGAATTAACCTTTCCAAATTTGCTCCCGCTACTTTTCCCCAATTTTTATCATGTATAATCATCACTTACCCTACCATTGATTAGTGTTACATCATCGATATCTCTACCTAATCTGAAGTCACGTCCGCCATTGATTCCGGTGTTAATCTCTACCTAATCGGAAGTCACGTCCGCCATTGATTCCGGTGTTACATCTCTACCTAATCGGATATCTCATTCTCAGGTATACGTATTTCATCTCTTTGAACCATAAAATTAGGTCAATATGATTAGTGTAACGATTAGTGTAACGATTAGCGTAACGATTAGTGTAACAATTAGTGTAACGAGCTGTATTTGCGCGATTAGTGTAACGAGCTGTATTTGCGCGATTAGTGTAACGAGCTGTATATGCGCGATTAGTGTACCGAGCTGTATATGCGCGATTAGTGTACCGAGCTGTATATGATGTCGTGGTTAGTTGTTATTGCTGTTGAAACAAATAAGGCGGTCGTTGTCGTGGTTAGTTGTTAGTTAGTGTAAGGTTGGAGTCTAGTAGTGAATATCGTTTGCGATGATGTCGTGCTGCACTTATATATATTACTGTCATTTGTTTCTCTTAAAAGTTAATATATCGTTTGCGATGATGTCGTGCTGCACTTAATTAGATTCTAATGTTTCTTATCGCATGCTTTCGTTTTTAACTTGGGGTATTACATTACACCACCTAAAGATCTAATGAAGGCCAACTATAATGTTTGTTATTATTACGTACCACATAACTGTGTTCAAATCTTCTCTAGTTATCGATAATAGCACTTTTTTAAGTTTCTATCCACTCTCTTGTCATGGTCATTGTGGAGTTCAGAATTTACTATCAATGTGGTTCATCATGTTATTCTATGCTATTCAAATATGAAATGTCGGACATAGGTTGATGACCACATACTGTGCACACACCCTTAGAAGACTCTTTGCTGTTGGCTGTTCTTCTGGATGTTTGAAGATTACTGCGACGCCCCTCATAAAAATACTTTAGCCAATTGACTTATTATACAAAAAGTGGAAGAAAAGACTTGGAATATCTATAGCATATAACACGGACTTTACTGTATCTTTGCTCTGTATATCCGTGTATGATTACTAAATGCGTTGGGTAAAGTATTTTTATGGTGCAAAACACAGTTTTTGCTTATAAATTATGATGCATTAGTTAGGATTTAGTGTGTCTTTAAATCGAGCGGTCAATGTAGTGCCAAGGATTTGGTTTTATTTTTGTTTCATCAGTTGCCAAGGATTTTTTTGTACTCTTTAGGAGGACTGGGGGTTCTGGTTATGTTTTGGTACACGCTATTGGGAAAAAATGTTTAAAAGATTTGTGATTTGGACTCTTTCTGGTGCACGCTTTTGTATTATACCTGTCAATCTTGTTAGAAAAGACCCTGCTATGATTTAAGAATTCTATTATACTAAAAGCCATCTCAAAATTTACTATTCACTTTAAAATTTTTACTTTTCCCCCTTAACCTATAAATATCATAATCTTGGATTAAATCCCAAGGCAACGGGTGGGCAAACAAACCTTGTTTAGATTAATTGTTGCTAGGATATTGAAGTAATAAGTTGAATTTGTGTAATTAGTAATCCAGATGGAGGGCTCAAACAAATCTGGTCTTGATCTTATCCAACAATCAGTACCCGCAATTGCAGATTATGACAAATATGATGTCTTCAATCCATTTGCATCGGCTGCAACCGTTCCTGATATTGAAGAGTCGTCTTCTCGCAATTTGGATCCGTCAAATTTGCATGATACTTATCAACATCACCCTTCAACTCACCAATGGACAAGAGATGTTATCAGCAGTTGATTCTCATGGGCTATTTATGGTACTTCACACTTGTTCGCTTAATTGGACATATGGGGTTACGCTGCCTCCGTTTTCCATCGTAAACATAGTGTGTATGCTTCCGATTCCGCGAAGACATCGTGGGGGAAGAGAGAGTGGTTGTTCTGTTGCGTTCTTTGACTTTTCTTGATTTCTTTGAGAAAACACTCATCTTCCACGAGGATCTGCAATCAGGGGGAAGAAATGTGCACATCAGGGATGCATAATAGACTCACGTGATCGAGCTTACAATTTTATTACTACCGGAGAGACGTCCGCAGAGATGATCAGTGGTCCAGTTTTGTGGTTTTTGGTGTAATCGTTTCAACTCTCGCAGGCTGTTTTGTGTGAAGTAGCCTACATACGTGAGATTATCCCGCTGATTTCTTGCATGTTACCCCCAACGGAACTTCCGCGTTTAGCATAACTGTGATTAAGTGACTACTCAGATTTGTTTGGTGTGGTTTGGTATGTTGTCTAGAAATTCCGTTGCGTACTCAAAACGTCAAAAGTTAGAAGACATGTTAACTGCATCAAAGTTTCGAATCTGAAGAGGATGGTTGTCAGTTTGGGGGGAAGCTGATTCAGAAACTTCGCCAAAAAGAAGTGTACGAAGAAGCTACAAGCATGAATTAGGGGGAAGTTAATTCCTTATGTCGCCCATTGAGGAAAGACTGATAAGGCGTGATTAGATCAGACGACTTGAAAGCTACATAGGAGCCAGACCTTCATTTCCGGTTCAACTCTTTCAACGACCTGATCTAGTCTTCATGTCCTTCGGTGATGATGAATAACATTTGACACGGGTACAATCATGTTTCTTTATCATTTTCTGTTTGATTTGTGATTACTCTTCGTATGTGCAAACTTCTTATCTTCAAAACTATGTTCCTCCATTAAAACATATTTTGCTTTAAATTGTCAACATGGAACATGTTTTGAGGGGGAGAAAAGTTTCACAATCATGAAGTTTGCACACCTCACCACAATTCTTCAAGATTAAGATGTTTCTTCATCATTTGGATTGAAAACTCATTTTCAAATAATTCTATGATCTCTCGAATTAAAATGTGCAAAAAGGTTTCACAAAGTAAATGCTAATTCGAAGGGGAGAAATGAAATTCTTTTCTTCCACAAATGTTCTCAAAAAGGAGCACACATACTTAAAAGGGTCAACAAATCAGTCTTAACAAATTTTTTATCCTCGATCTTTTCCCATGATAGTGAGCTTCTAATTCCTTCATGGTTGTTGTCTAATTATTCCCTAAATGTTTCAAATGATTTCAAAGGTCAAAAAGGCATAATCAGAAACTAGGGCTTAAGTAATTACCGATTGCGGCATTTTTTTATGTGTAGTCAGTCTAATAAATCAGTTCATATAGCCTTAGAGAACACTAAAAAAAATGCTCGATTAGGTTTTTACATGATTAGAAATAACCTAAGTTTGAATTTAGGGGTTTAAGATTTAGAGGTCTTTGCTGCAACTACTAGGACATTTGTTTGTGAAATATTCTGGCATTATGATGCTAATCTGCGTGAATGTCTCAAATCATAACCCCAAACCATGATAATAATCGGAAAATTTCGAGTGAAAGAATGAGTTAATCTGTGATCTTGTGTGTTAATTGGAGAATTCTGAGCACTTAGGAAGAATTAGAATGAGTTTTTTTTTGGTTCATCTTGTTTGTGCCTGATGCATTTCTTTCTGTGCATGTACATGTTATGCCATTGATAGTCAAATTTTCAACAATTGTCAAAATGTTTCTTATGGAACATATTTGAGGTTAAAGGGCTAAATAGGTCAAATGGCTAAACTTGGAAAAGGATTCAATTGATGAGAAACGAGTTTTTCAAACTCTACACTCTCGTTTTACAACTGTAAAACAGGTGTGGAAACCAAAGCATAGTTGTTCAAAACCTTTCAAATTTTCAATATCTGGAATGCTTTGGCTGCAATAAAAGAATGTCTCTGAACGTCCCAAATACCGGAAGGTTTTCATTCATCACAAATCTTCAATAAGAACACGTGAGGTTCAACTCTAGATGGAAATCTTCTTCTTCAGATTTTAAAACTCAAACGAGAGACATCGGGTTTCTCAAACAACTTTCAACAGAAAAAGAGTTTTAAATTTCCATTTATTCAACGAGTGGTAATTCAAAATTGAACAAAAGTTTTTTTAGTTCTCGTTGGAATTCTACATCTTTCAATCGGATAGACACAACCTATTAATGGATTTCAAATTGTGGCAAACCCGTTGGCGCCGTGCTGAAATGGGTTCCCAAGGTTGTTGTTTAATCTGATACTCAAGCATTCTTTGTTGCATAATACTTGATTATGTTTTCTAAAACCTTGAGCAGAATCATCCAATGAATTTTTCAAAAAGTATTTTTATATACAATTCAAAATTCTGCTCAAGAAGACTATCTTTCGAATAAACTTCATTATTTGAGAGGGAATATTATTGTTAAAGGAAAACAAATTTTGTATTAAAACAATGACTTCTTAGTATTTCAGCTAAGGACTCGTTTTTCAAAGATAGGAAAGTGCGTAATCAAACAAAGGTTTAAAGATTCTTCGTGCACTTTTGCTAAAAACATTTTGGCTTGTGTACACATAACAGTGCACAACCCGATCTTGTAAAGAAAGGACCCTGAGGTACGCTTCAGTGCCTCAATCCTCATATAAGGAGCGAAGGCTTCTTACTTTTGAGTAGAATTAATCTAATTTTCAAAGATTTTCATAATTCTGCTCAAAAGAACAAGTATTCCCTCGAAAATTCAAAACTTTCAAAATATAATGCAACATTTGAGGGGGAGTACTTGAAAAACATCTTTGCTTACAATAACGTTGTTCCTGTTTAATTCTCCCCGTAAGAGTCAAAAAGGCATATTTTAATCAAAAGTTTTCAAAAATAACATTTGATATGCTATTTTTGAGGGGGAGAAAAGTTAAAAGTGATCAAAATATGAATCAAAGTTAAGGAATCTCATGTGAGCTCGACTCAGATATCACCCAAGAATTGACGGAACAACAAATGTTAGTAATCGAAAGGACTTGTCCGATAAGGACTTGTCTGAATAGATTGTACCATTTTCGAGAAACTCTTAGTAGATAAGTACTATGACGGGTCTAACTTCCTCTTTGAGGAATGTTAACAACATCAAGTTAGTTAGTAGGGCTAGTTATCACCTAAAAGCTGATAATGGATCCCTTTAACTAGCGACGTAAACGTGTCCCTCGGGTACAAGTCTATTAAGAGTAGATCAATTCTAAAAGTGCCCACTCTACCCTGCATGTGCAAATTTATCTTAAACAATGACGAGCACATGTGAAGGGGGAGTATTTCTGAAAAAGTAAAACTCTCGAGGTGTTAACCAAATGTGTTTTATATTCATAAAACACTTCGAGAGATTTTCAGCAAATGGTTTTATGGCGACATGGAGTTATAAGGTGATTAAGGATAGGAAAATGTCCTATGATCCGCCAGAGCCGGAGGGATCTACCCAAGGACAACTCCCATAGTCTAGAAATAGAAGTCCTTAGGTATGATACAAAAGAAGGGGTATGAATGAAAGGGAAAGAAGGGGTTGAAGAATGAAAAAGAAATGAAAAGAAAAGGGTGAAAAGAAATGAGCCCTCCATATATTCAACCTTAGGGCAGACACCGGGTACACCTCATCTGCTACTGATTGTTACAAAAGTAACATCGGTATTGAAGATAAGACGTCATGGACCCAGTGACGCAATGCACTAAACCTTCTAGCCACTCAGGTATCTCTCAAAAGATACTTGTTTCATTCTCACGGGGAACCGGTATAATCTATCGACCTTCTCTTAGAGTTGGTTGATATTGAAACAGGAGACCCTGCCCCAATCTCCGCATAGGAAACCATAGGTGCACTAATCGAGTCTAGAGCCTCGAGATTCATCAAAGATCTCTTAGGAACACTTAGTTTTCTTACACTGGTTGTTCTACATCAATGGACACCAGTTGTAAATTATCGAGTCCTTCGCAGATCTTAGCAATCTGCCGAGAACGTTTATGAGAGGAATCACTTAGGTGTTTTCTCAATGATTGAACGGAAATCCTGCCAGGGTCAACATCAAACAGCCCTGACAGCAGGTCACTTCGGTAACTCCTTGTGGGTTACGCTTAGTGTGTTCGGTGACGTTCCATGTGCATTCTACAGTCGCGGGGTGATCTCCAGCGGCTCACCTAATCGTTGGTGTACGTATGTATGTCAGTGTTAGCCCTCTCGGGGGCATCCGATTAGGAACGGCCTTGGCTAGGATTAGAAGGAGTCTTCACACTATGCTGTTGACGAATTCTAACTCCAAACCTGTAAGTGCCGGACGGTCTACAGTCGTAGGGTGATCTCGTACGACTCACCTAATCGTTGGGGTACTCCGGTACTTTCTGAGTTAGCTCCTTCGGGGGCATCCGATTAGGAACGGCCATGGTGAGGGGCAGAAGGAGTAACCACATTGCGAGGGTGAAAAATTCTGTTTCTCACTTGTAAGTGCCGGTTGTTTATTACTAACTATTTTCATGCAGGAACATCACCACCAACACATGATTCCACATGCTCATACTTACGTCAAAGACTTCCCGAAAAGTTCTAGGTTATACAAAGTCAAAGAAAGATCAAAGTCTCTCAAAGTTAATAAAAGATTCAACGTCAACGGAATCTACAAAGTCTTAAGACAAAGATCTTACTTAATGATCGGGAATTACTTGAGTACAAGTCATAAAAGTTCAAAGACGTATGAGCATGTTGGAATGGCGTACCGTCAAGTTGAGTCGAAGGAGTAACCAAAGGCAGATTACTACATCATATGCATCACTTCAACAACAAGGAACAAGGATTGAAGAGCAAAGAATTTTTTGTCTAATCTAACCGATTTTGGGACGTCCAGCAATTGCCAAAGTTCAAGAGTAAAGAAGATGACGTCAAAGCAACCATTCACCATTGACGACCGACCCTTAGGGGGAGATTGTTAGGAACACGTTTCACGTTATTCAAGTGTCGGTCATTAGTTTATGATAGGTTGCTAGTTAAACTTATTATGTTTTATGTTTAATCATTTTATTATGAAAGTTTATGATGTAATGTTACTACAAGTGGAAGTCCAAGGGCTAGTAGTGTAAAGTATGGAGATGAATCTAGAGACCCTTGGACTCCCCTATAAATACAATGTGTAAGCCTTCCTTAAGGCTTGTTGGTTCTCATAATACACTATCATTTTATCATATCATTAGTAGAGTTCCTTCCATATTATTCTATCTTCTTCTTCTCTATTCTTGCTTCTTATTCACACAAGTATCTTTGGTTGTTTATGCTATAACATGGTGACCTAACAAGAGATGTGTATGTGGTATTAAAATGGTATAATGAAAGAGATGACGAAATGACAATTATACCCTCATGTGCAAGTCACATGAGGGGATATAAGTGTTTATCTGACGTCACATGTGGGCCCTATAAGCTTAAACGTTAATATAGTATAACATTAACGGTTTCAACAAGTTTCGTTGGTTATATTAGTATTTTTGAGAGTTCGTTATCTAACATTATAAATTTTTCAAAGTTCGTTACCTATCTGTGTAATTTTTCCTTCAACTTAAATACAAAGCATTTAGTTACCTTAAAATCAGTTAATATTCAATTCAGATGATCACTTAAAACTTTTGATTTATTAAAGACATGTAGATCAATGTTGAACATATTAAAGACATGTAGATCAATGTTGAACATTCCCTGCTCAATTACCAGTCTAGTGAAACTAGGCTCAGGTAGTGGTTTTGTAAAAATGTAAGCTAGTTGACAGTCAATGCGTATAAAATGTAGCTCGATATCACCTTTTAAAATATGATCTCTAATGAAATAATACGTGATGTCAATATATTTGGTTCTTTAGTGAAGAACTAGGTTTTGTTGAGATAGCTATGGCACTTGTTTATCACAAAAGATAGGAACTTTGTCATAGTGTATCTCATAATCAGCCAGCTGACTCTTCATCCAAAGCACTTGAGCACAATGTTAAAAATGATTTCTTTGATTAATATGTTGATATTGCTCAGCCTATTGATTAGCTTATTGATAAATTAGCATGTGTTTGTTTAGAATAGAATAATAATTATACAAAAGAATTTTTATCATTAGAAGGATATGCTGAAG
This sequence comes from Artemisia annua, assembly GCA_014162995.1. NCBI lineage: Eukaryota > Viridiplantae > Streptophyta > Magnoliopsida > Asterales > Asteraceae > Artemisia > Artemisia annua. The sequence continues at coordinate 45,168 of LBNU01017679.1, forward strand.
AATGACTTGAAAATCTCAAGTCACGTTTGCATTGGGGATGATCTAGGCTGTTGATTAACCTATTGGAAATTTAATAATTTGGCATGTGGAATGTGAGCGTGGATGATAGGTTGACATTATATTGAAAATGTTTTTTGCATGTGAGGAATTTGTAAATGGGTTTAGATTTTTTGGCACATAATGCATTAGAGATGCTTTAATCTATCAAATCAAACCACACTCTCTTATTGCCTGAAATCACCGAGTTTATGTCATTGCACAATCATACACCATCTTGGTTTCACATCCACATACAAAAATGATATTCATGAACAACTTATATTTACCCTGGTTAATCCTATATGAAGTGGCATTTGCTAGGTTACTGGACTTTGTAGAAACAATATTTCATGATGGACTAAACATGTTTTTGTGTTTTGTTATAAGTTACTTCTTGTGTTGGTTGCACGTCCGTTTATTCAATATTGTACCTTTTTATAAGTAATTATGATTTATCAAAAACTTATACTACATTCCATTAGTGTTTTGTGTTATATCCCTACTTAGAGAAACCTCTTTTCTTAAAACTTACGGAGTAAAAAAATAAGTAAATTTCAATTACTAATGTACCCATAACTAAAAATGGTAACAACATACACCATTAAATTAACAGTTAATTTTTTTAATCTTTAATCTTTTATCATTTTGTATTTCTCGCAGTTACTATAAATTCAACCCGTATATATTGCATACATGATCATACTATAACTACAAGTTCGCAAGTATAATTATCTGCCGCCATACACCATTGCTATGCACGGGCATTCGTCTAGTATTATATATAACCGCATAACAACTTATCAAGTAAATTTCACCTCTTTTCTATGATGCTCATCTGAAAACCTCAATGACATGTACTTATACCGTCTATCTCAAATGTTGTTGTTCAAGTATATTGTCAAGTTGTAACCACCAGATCAATTGCATCATTTTGTGTTTACTTGTATGTCACTTCTAATCTTTGTAATAATATGATATCGATCCTAAATCATTTTTAAGCTTGTGATAGAATGATGCGAAAATCATTAACAAAAAGCATTGATCTTGTATTCCTATTGTATCATAGACCGATATCTAAGAGGCATCTTATAACTAATAAATACTAACCAAATATAACAACCTTTAAAATAATTGGTATTATATTTTGTTGTCCATGCTGTGTTACCAAAAAAACAATTATAAATCATAAAATGAAGTACTTGTGAATTCCAACAAAAATCAGTTTACGTTTTTACGACTATGACCAAAAGCTCGATTCAAGAATTTCTTCGACCATGAAAATTGTTGCCACAAAAATTAGTTTGCAATATTGCGAAAGTCGGCTATGTTGCATCCCGTTCCTAATTATAAATATCAAACTCTCATCGTAGTGTTTGAAATTGAAATGTGTTTATCTGTAATTCAAGATAATAAATCGGCTAAGACCATTCAAAACACCAGGAGGTACGATTCACAATATAATCACCTTCAGAGTTGTTAAAAACCTAATCCGAGCATTTTTTTTAATTGAAATTAAGTATAACATATTACAAACCATTCTCCATTCACTAAGCTATCACTAGCTTGATGAATAAAGACCATGTAGATATACCTATGAGTCGATGATTTGTTTACCGAATTAAGCTTAACTACTTGGTCTGTTTTACAACCTAAACAAACAACTAAGAAAAAAAACATGTTATCATATTCCAAGACACATGATTATTTTCTAATATTGTTTATTCAAGCGGTATTAAGTACTCGTCTTAGATCTTCAATGCTCCATTGTATTCTCATGCCATGGTTTCGTACTAATCTTGGGTAATGATAATCATTGCAGGACTCCATCCCTCCTCTATAAGTAACCCGATCAAAGCTCCTACCGTCACGTGTTTTCCTTGTAGGCACACTAGTTTGCCTAGTTTTGCATGATCCATGAGCCAATTTCATAGACGACCTTTTCTTAACCTCATTAGAACATGACCCACAATGAGTTTGATATTGGCTCACACGAAGCACTAATAGTTCATTCTCTAGATATGTGTTTGGAATGCCTAGGCATTTCAAACAAACTAGACTCATGTTCGTTGAAACTGCGGTATATATAATAGGAATTCTACATACAAAGGTGAGATTAACACAATATGTGTTGTATTATGTTGGTTATATCCTAAGTATATGATTAAAAGTTAAGGGGTAAGAGGGAGATGTGCAACTATGAAACGATGGAGTCCTAACTTTGCAAAAATTTCACCAATATGTTTTTAGAAAACAAAGTCATTCTTTTATCATGTAAAATTTTTAAATCCTTAAAGTATGGAAAACCACACAATATTCAGAGGCTACAATAAGTTCTATTTATGTATGTTAACAATTGACATGGTCAAAGTGTGTCTTGATGGATACTTATTCACCATTATTTACTCATGGCACATATTTATTTTGTATGTTATTAATTGTGAATGATAACTTATAAAATGTTTTTCTTTTCCACCAAAGTAAACAAAAATGCACATTAGACATACATACGTACACAACAAAGTTTATCATACGCTTATCTTAGACATCACTTTTAACTCACAACTATTTAATTTGATAACATCTCACAATTCATATCATATCGATACAACTAAGTTACAAAAACCCTTTGGTCCTACAAAAGATTTATCAACTAGCGGAAAAAAATCAATTTGAGAAATAACCTTAATTTGCAAAAAAATAAAATAAAATATAAATAAAAAAAATAAAATAGTACGGTTGGATCAGTTGGAAAACCCTTATCCTTTGGACACAGAGGTTGAGGTTTCGATCCTCACTTCCTACAAAAAGGTCGGAGATTTTTATGGAAGCAGCCTCTCTACATCTTTGAGGAAAAAAGAAGATTTTTTATCATTGAAACAATAACTTATTTAGATATAACTTGAGTTTAGTTAGTCTTTCAACCAATGAATTTATGAATATCCTATATCCTATAGCTTATTATTTTATAATTAAAAAATTTCATAAGAGATTTTTGTTTTTAGAATAAAGTCATTGTTTGAATAATTATTTTATGACTGTTTTAATATAAACATTTTTTTATAAACGTTTTACCATGAGAGAGTACGCGGCAATGTGTTATAGACTACCATTGATGTTATAGGTTTTTTCAAGTTCCTGATGCGGGTCGTTGTTGCACCGCTTCCTTGTTATAGGTGCTTCACCAAGAGGATACGATAGTCTTTTTTTGTTTTTTTTTTTTTTTTTTTTTTTTTTTTTTTTTAATGTAACTTAAATAGAAATATAAATTTATGGTCTCATGAACCTTAATAAATTTGTGTTTAAAAAATGTTATAAGAGAAAAACTGTTGTGACGGTAACTCATAACCCGCCGCATTGCACCAAGCTCTCTTATAAATACATTTTGCCTTTTAAATTAGTCGGGTGTAATGAGGTGAGTAAAGGAGAGGTGAAGTGAAGGTGAAGGAGGGTGATAATGTGATACCATTACGAAGGTGAGGTGATAGACGAATTTTGGGTTGGTTGGGTGAAGCAGTTCATCTAACGAAAACCAAGGAAGTACATAACTTACACTGTGTTCTTGAGTTAGAGTTAAGGAAGAAAATGAAAAAGAAAAGAAGAAGTTGTGTTCCCGAATAACGTTTAAAGAGGAAAAGAAAAGAAAATTGCATGAAATTTAGTGTATTTTTGTTAATTATTAAAATAAAGTGTTTTCTCTCAATTTTGGGTGGAAAATGTTTAGTTTACATTTATTTACTTCTCTTTAATAACAAAAACACAGCGTTATTATTATTTTTTGCTAAGGTATATTTGTACAAAGTAAATTATTTTTAGGTGCTGTTTGTTTGACACTTTTGGTATGGGTTTTAGTATGAAATGACACAAAACAAATGTTTGGTAAATATATTCAATAGAATCATTAATAAAATTTTGTACGGATACCCTTTAACTTGATACCAGGGCAAGGAGGTTGGCATCACAATTTCTTTCTTACAAATAGGTCCCACGTCACTCACATGCTACAATTTTTGGTACTACTTTCCATAAAATTTCCACTGCCATTTTTGTTTCTTTCTTTATTTAAATTAAAATAATCCTTATTTTTTAATATTTTATTTATTTTATTTTTCTCTCTCCTCATTTAATTCAAACCTATACTGCGTTTGTTTTAGGGGTTTGCAACAATTCTATTACAATCAAAGTCATTATTAGATGTTTGGTAACCATTCTATCACAATCTCTATCATTCAATAGTGATAGATTGAATCCTACCCTCATATGTGACTTTTGTTCCATTCCGTGGGCCCAAGCGTTTTTTTTTTCTTTTTCTTTTTTCAAAAACAACTAGTAATTGTAATCAATGATCGTAATAATTGTAATTAATGATTATTTAATTATTTATTTTGAAACAAAACCCAATACCATTATAAATACCAAACAACAATTTATACTATCATTTCTTTTATCTCTCATTCTTTTCTGTCAAATCATTCCTAAATCCAAATCCAAATCCAATTCTAAACCCACTTACAAACCAAACGGGCCCTTAAATCCAATTTATTCCAAACCTTTCCCAAATCCAAATTCAAATCCAATTCCAATCCCACTTACAAACCAAACGGGCCCTTAAGTAGTTGGTTAGGTGGTAGACTTGTGAAAATTTGGAGCGGTCAAGTACTGAGCGATAGGGGTGTTATCGGGTCGGGTTATCGGGGTTATCGGGTTTGTCGGGTCGGGTTGAGTCGGGTTTTGAGTTTTTAAAAAGTCACCCGCAACCCGACCCGATAAGTAATCGGGTTATCGGGTTCGGGTGGGATTCGGGTCGGGTTATGTCGGGTCGGGTGATTCGGGTTATCGGGTGACCCGATTAAGTAACAGTAAACTTATAAGTAAACGGATGAGAGATTGAACTAAAAATGGTCAATCGCAGCAGACTAGTTTGACATTAGTACTCAACATTAGACATTTGACTAGTAGTCAAAAATTGTCTTACTTGGACCTTAAATATCAAACCAAAAAATACTTTACATCAGGTTCATAATTTGACATGATATTTACATTTTTAAGAACTAATGTCTGCATAGAAACTTACAGAGTTACAGTAAGTATTATATACAGAAAACTAACTGGTCTTAGCAAGTAAAAGACTTTATAAGTATTATATACGATGTTCAAAGTAACTGGTAAGGCCCCAAGTCACAAAAACATGGCCATGAAGAGCATAAAATGTTTTGTATTTGTTCATGGGGTAGTGAGTATCTCTTTTACTTTTTTTCGAAAGTCATCATTTTACTAAAAGCCAAAGATGAGCAGGTCCTAGTTTTAAATACGTGACTCACATAACTAGAAATCTAGAATCATAAGTTTTAGTCAACATCCCTATTTTAGAACATGGATAAACAGATAAATGTATCATGTATTCATGAAAGAATTATACTACGAATTAATACTGTATTGATTTTCGGGTCTTATCGGGTTGACCCGATAACCCGATAACAAAAATTATCTAACCCGAACCCGACCCGATAACAATGTCGGGTTATCGGGTTCGGGTGAAACTAACCCGATAAGCTTTTTCAACCCGATTTAACCCGACCCGATAACGTTTATCGGGTTCTTAAGTATTATATACGATGTTCAAAGTAACTGGTAAGGCCCCAAGTCAAAAAAACATGGCCATGAAGAGCATAAAATGTTTTGTATTTGTTCATGGGGTAGTGAGTATCTCTTTTACTTTTTTTCGAAAGTCATCATTTTACTAAAAGCCAAAGATGAGCAGGTCCTAGTTTTAAATACGTGACTCACATAACTAGAAATCTAGAATCATAAGTTTTAGTCAACATCCCTATTTTAGAACATGGATAAACAGATAAATGTATCATGTATTCATGAAAGAATCTACGAATTAATACCGATTTTCGGATCTTATCGGGTTGACCGGATAACCCGATAACAAAAATTATCTAACCCAAACCCGACCCGATAACAATGTCGGGTTATCGGGTTCGGGTGAAACTAACCCGATAAGCTTTTTCAACCCGATTTAACCCGACCCGATAACGTTTATCGCGTTCGGGTTCGGGTTCGGGTCGGGTCAACCCGACCCTACTGACACCCCTACTGAGCGATATACAAACTATAGAAAGTAGAAACTAGAAAGTAAGCAAATCCCAAACACACATCAAATTGAATTTGACCAAACGCTCCCCCAAAGGCGGGAAACCAAAATTTTCAACTCAAATCACACCACTCACCACTCACCTCACCCAACTCACTCAAATCAAAATCAAATCCACTCAACAATGGAACGAATCAACGTCGCCGTAAGAGCACGACCGTTATCGCCCGAAGACGCGAAAACGAGCCCCTGGCGAATCACCAACAACTCAATCGTCTTCGGTACCCCTCCAATCAAGTTCGATTTCGGTATTGTAGAGACCGAAAGAAGCGTCCGAGATTTAGTGGCGTCACCTTTCACAGCTCGAATAAGAGATTACGACATGCCAGACGGGCTCAAGGTACCAACGAACCTAAGGACATACGACGGTACTACCGATCCTGACGATTACCTCACGATATTCATGGGCACCATGGATGTCCATAAGCTTCCGGAACCTGCATGGTGTCGTTTCTTTCATATTACCTTGTGTGGAGCTGCTAGATTTTGGTACGACAACTTATCATCCGGAAGTATAAATAGCTTTCACTCATTTGGTACGACACTCATTTCGGATGATGAAGAGGCCATTTGAAGATCTTGAAAAAACTTTGCTTTTGATGTTTTGAAAAGTTTTAGGGTTTTTATGAGAGTGAAAGTGAATAGGGATTTGTGTATATTGGCAAAAAGTTTTAATCAATGTTGAATAAAACAAATTACTTTTGGTAAAATAATTTTGGTTTGAGATCCGCATTAAATGTTGAGTGGTGAAAACTATCAAAAGTAATAGGCCCCATGACCTTTTGTGCAAACAATTCTTTCAAAAATTTTCGAAAAAGTAGGTAACTTGTCTGGAACAGTGTTCCCCCCATTTAGAATGTTTTACATTTCAACTTAAATACAAAGCATTTAGTTACCTTAAAATCATTTAATAGTCAATTCAGATGATCACTTAAACCTTTTGATTTATTAGAGACATGTAGATCAATGTTGAACATTCCCTGCTCAATTACCGGTCTATGTGAAACTAGGCTCAGGTAGTGGTTTTGTAAAAATGTGAGCTAGTTGACAGTCAATGCGTATAAAATGTAGCTCGATATCACCTTTTTAAATATTATCTCTAATGAAATAATACGCGATGTCAATATATTTGGTTCTTTAGTGAAGAACTAGGTTTTGTTGAGATAGCTATGGCACTTATTTATCACAAAAGATAGGAACTTTGTCATAGTATATCTCATAATCAGCCAGCTGACTCTTCATCCAAAGCACTTGAGCATAATGTTAAAAATGATTTCTTTGATTAATATGTTGATATTGCTCAGCCTATTGATTAGCTTATTGATAAATTAGCATGTGTTTGTTTAGAATATAATAAGATTTATACAAAAGAATTTTTACCATTATAAGGATATGTTAAAGAATGACTTGAAAATCTCAAGTCATGTTTGCATTGGGGATGCTCTAGGCTGTTGATTAACCTATTGGAAATTTAATAATTTGGCATGTGGAATGTGAGCGTGGATGATAGGTTGACATTATATTGAAAATGTTTTTTGCATGTGAGGAATTTGTAAATGGGTTTAGATTTTTTGGCACATAATGCATTAGAGATGCTTTAATCTATCAAATCAAACCACACTCTCTTATTGCCTGAAATCACCGAGTTTATGTCATTGCACAATCATAACAACATCTTGGTTTCACATATATTTACCCTTGTTAATCCTATATGAAGTGGCATTTGTTAGGTTACTGGACTTTGTAGAAACAATTTTTCATGTTGGACTAAACATGTTTTTGTGTTTTGTTATAAGTTACTTCTTGTGTTGGTTGCACGTCCGTTTATTCAATATTGTACCTTTTTATAAGTAATTATGATTTATCAAAAACTTATACTACATTCCATTAGTGTTTTGTGCTATATCCCTACTTAGAGAAACCTCTTTTCTTAAAACTTACGGAGTAAAAAAATAAGTAAAGTTGAATTACTAATATACCCTTAACTAAAAATGGTAACAACATACACCATTAAATTAACAGTTATTTTTTTTTAATCTTTAATCTTTTATCATTTTTTATTTCTCGCAGTTACTACAAATTGAACCCGTATATATTGCATACATGATCATACTATAACTACAAGTTCGCAAGTATAATTATCTGCCGCCATACACCATTGCTATGCACGGGCATTCTCAAAACCTCAATGACATTTACTTATACCATCTATCTCAAATGTTGTTGTTCAAGTATATTGTCAAGTTGTAACCACCATATCAATTTCATCATTTTGTGTTTACTTGTATGTCACTTCTAATCTTTGTAATAATATGATATCGATCCTAAATCATTTTTAAGCTTGTGATAGAATGATGCAAAAATCATTAACAAAAAGCATTGATCTTGTATTCCTATTGTACCATAGACCGATATCTAAGAGGCATCTTATAACTAATAAATACTAACCAAATATAACAACCTTTAAAATAATTGGTATTATATTTTGTTGTCCGTGCTACCAAAAAAACAATTATAAATCATAAAATAAAGTACTTGTGAATTCCAACAAAATCAATTTACATTTTTACGACTATGACCAAAAGCTCGATTCAAGAATTTCTTCGACCATGAAAATTGTTGCCACAAAAATTAGTTTGCAATATTGCAAAAGTCGGCTATGTTGCATCCCGTTCCTAATTATAAATATCAAACTCTCATCGTAGTTTTTGGAATTGAAATTTGTTTATCTGTAATTCAAGATAATAAATCGGCTAAAACCATTCAAAACACCAGGAGGTACGATTCACAATATAATAACCTTCAGAGTTGTTAAAAACCTAATCCGAGCATTTTTTTTAATTGAAATTAAGTATAACATATTACAAACCATGCTCCATTCACTAAGCTATCACTTGCTTGATGAATAAAGACCATGTAGATATACCTATGAGTCGATGATTTGTTTACCGAATTAAGCTTAACTACTTGGTCTCTTTTACAACCTAAACAAACAACTAAGAAAAAAAAACATGTTATCATATTCGAAAACACATGATTATTTTCTAATATTGTTTATTCAAGCGGTATTAAGTACTCGTCTTAGATCTTCAATGCTCCATTGTATTCTCATGCCACGGTTTCGTACTAATCTTGGGTAATGATAATCATTGCAGGACTCCATCCCTCCTCTATAAGTAACCCGATCAAAGCTCCTACCGTCACGTGTTTTCCTTGTAGGCACACTAGTGTGCCTAGTTTTGCATGATCCATGAGCCAATTTCATAGACGACCTTTTCTTAACCTCATTAGAACATGACCCACAATGAGTTTGATATTGGCTCACACGAAGCACTAATAGTTCATTCTCTAGATATGTGTTTGGAATGCCTAGGCATTTCAAACAAACTAGACTCATGTTCGTTGAAAATGGGGTATATATAATAGGAATTCTACATACAAAGGTGAGATTAACACAATATGTGTTGTATTATGTTGGTTATATCCTAAGTATATAATTAAAAGTTAAGGGGTAAGAGGGAGATGTGCAACTATGAAAGGATGGAGTCCTAACTTTGCAAAAATTTCACCAATATGTTTTTAGAAAACAAAGTCATTCTTTTATCATGTAAATTTTTTAAAACCTTAAAGTATGGAAAACCACACAATATTCAGAGGCTACAAGAAGTTCTATTTATGTATGTTAACAATTGACATGATCAAAGTGTGTCTTGATGGATACTTATTCACCATTATTTACTCATGGCACATATTTATTTTGTAATTAATTAATTGTGAATGATAACTTATAAAATATTTTTCTTTTCCACCAAAGTAAACAAAAATGCACATTAGACATACATATGTACACAACAAAGTTTATCATACGCTTATCTTAGACATCACTTTTAACTCACAACTATTTAATTTGATAACATCTCACAATTCATATCATATCGATACAACTAAGTTACAAAAGCCCTTTGGTCCTACGAAAAATTTCTCAACTAGTGGAAAAAAATCAATTTGAGAAATAACCTTACTTTGCAAAAAAAAAAAANCTTTATTAATAAAACATTTTTTATAACATTTTACCATGAGAGAGTACGCGGCAAGTGTTATAGGCACCAAGTTATGTTATAGTTGTTTCAAGTCCTATGCGTCGTTGTTGCACCCGCCTTCCGTGTTATAGGTGCTTCACCAAGAGGATACCGATAGCCTTTTTTTTTTTTTTTTTTTTTTTTTTTTTTATTTTTTTTTTGAATGTAACTTAAATAAAAATATAAATTTATGGTCTCATGAACCTTAATAAATTTGTGTTTAAAAAATGTTGTAAGAGAAAAACTGTTGTGACGGTAACTCATAACCCGCCGCATTGCACCAAGCTCTCTTATAAATACATTTTGCCTTTTAAATTAGTTGGGTGTAATGAGGTGAGTAAAGGAGAGGTGAAGTGAAGGTGAAGGAGGGTGATAATGTGATACCATTACGAAGGTGAGGTGATAGACGAATTTTGAGTTAGTTGGGTGAAGCAGTTCATCTAACGAAAACCAAAGAAGTACATCATTTACACTGTGTTCTCGAGTTAGAGTTAAGAAAGAAAAAGAAAGAAAATGAAAGAGAAAACACGAATTTGTGTTCTCGAGTAGCACTTAATGAGAAAAAGAAAAAGAAATTGAATGAAAGTTAGTTTATTTTTGTTAATTATTAAAATAAAGTGTTTCTTTTCAATTTTGGAGAGAAAATGTTTACTTTACATTTATTTTACTTCTCTTTAACAAAACTCATGAACACAGTGTTATTATTATTTTTTGCTGTTTGTGTGTAAGGTATTTTTGTATAAAGCAAATTATTTTTAAGTAGTTGGTTAGGCGGTGACTTGTGAAAATTTGGGGCAAATGAAAGTCAACTATTGAGAGATACAAAAGTGTACAACTATAGAAAATTAGAAAGTAAGCAAATTTCTGCAAACACACATCAAATTGAATTTGACCAAACGCTCCCAAAGGCGGGAAACCAAAATTTTCAACTCAAAATCAGACCACTCACCTCACTCAAATCAAATCCAGTCAACAATGGAACGAATCAACGTCGCCGTAAGAGCACGACCGCTATCGCCCGAAGACGCGAAAACGAGCCCCTGGCGAATCACCAACAACTCAATCGTCTTCGGTACCCCTCCAATCAAGTTCGATTTCGGTATATACCTAACACCTAATTAAACACATTATATACTCTATTTGTTGCTCTGTTGTGTAATTTGGTACTATTGTATAACGTCTTGTAATTTTAGGCATTATGTATTTATAATTAGGGTTTTGATATTGCTAATAGTATTTTATTAGCGATTAGTTAGGGTTTCAGTTTGTTACTGATGAGCGCGAGGTTTAATTAGATTAGCGAATCGAAAACTGCACTAGTTTAGTAGGTTTCGTCGTTTTCGTATGAAGTGTGGTACTACTGTGTCGGAAAAGTTCGATTTCGGTTACTAATTTAACACATTATGTACTGTATCTGTTGTATCGTTGTGTAATTTGGTACCAATGGATTACGCCCTGTGATTTTAGGTAATATGTATATAATTAGGGTTTTGAGTTTGTTAGTACTTTGTTACTGATGCTGTTTAATTTATATATAAAAGCGCGAGGTTTAGTTAGATTAGCGAATCGGAAACTGCACTATTTTGATTGGTTTCGTCATTTCCATATGTAGTGTGGCACTACTGTGTCGAACAAGTTCGATTTCGTTAACTAATTTAACACATTAGTCACAGTATTTGTTGTTCCGTTGGGTAATTTGGTACCAATGGATTACGCCCTGTGATTTTAGGTAATATGTATATAATTACGGTTTTGAGTTTGTTAGTAGTTTGTTACTGATGCTGTTTAATTTATATATAATAGCGCGTGGTTTAATTAGATTAGCGAATCGGAAACTGCACTATTTTGATTGGTTTCGTCATTTCCATATGTAGTGTGGCACTACTGTNGATAACCCGATAACAAAAATTATCTAACCCAAACCCGACCCGATAACAATGTCGGGTTATCGGGTTCGGGTGAAACTAACCCGATAAGCTTTTTCAACCCGATTTAACCCGACCCGATAACGTTTATCGCGTTCGGGTTCGGGTTCGGGTCGGGTCAACCCGACCCTACTGACACCCCTACTGAGCGATATACAAACTATAGAAAGTAGAAACTAGAAAGTAAGCAAATCCCAAACACACATCAAATTGAATTTGACCAAACGCTCCCCCAAAGGCGGGAAACCAAAATTTTCAACTCAAATCACACCACTCACCACTCACCTCACCCAACTCACTCAAATCAAAATCAAATCCACTCAACAATGGAACGAATCAACGTCGCCGTAAGAGCACGACCGTTATCGCCCGAAGACGCGAAAACGAGCCCCTGGCGAATCACCAACAACTCAATCGTCTTCGGTACCCCTCCAATCAAGTTCGATTTCGGTATATACCTAACACCTAATTAAACACATTATATACTCTATTTGTTGCTCTGTTGTGTAATTTGGTACTATTGTATAACGTCTTGTAATTTTAGGCATTATGTATTTATAATTAGGGTTTTGATATTGCTAATAGTATTTTATTAGCGATTAGTTAGGGTTTCAGTTTGTTACTGATGAGCGCGAGGTTTAATTAGATTAGCGAATCGAAAACTGCACTAGTTTAGTAGGTTTCGTCGTTTTCGTATGAAGTGTGGTACTACTGTGTCGGAAAAGTTCGATTTCGGTTACTAATTTAACACATTATGTACTGTATCTGTTGTATCGTTGTGTAATTTGGTACCAATGGATTACGCCCTGTGATTTTAGGTAATATGTATATAATTAGGGTTTTGAGTTTGTTAGTACTTTGTTACTGATGCTGTTTAATTTATATATAAAAGCGCGAGGTTTAGTTAGATTAGCGAATCGGAAACTGCACTATTTTGATTGGTTTCGTCATTTCCATATGTAGTGTGGCACTACTGTGTCGAACAAGTTCGATTTCGTTAACTAATTTAACACATTAGTCACAGTATTTGTTGTTCCGTTGGGTAATTTGGTACCAATGGATTACGCCCTGTGATTTTAGGTAATATGTATATAATTACGGTTTTGAGTTTGTTAGTAGTTTGTTACTGATGCTGTTTAATTTATATATAATAGCGCGTGGTTTAATTAGATTAGCGAATCGGAAACTGCACTATTTTGATTGGTTTCGTCATTTCCATATGTAGTGTGGCACTACTGTGTCGAACAAGTTCGATTTCGTTAACTAATTTAACACATTAGTCACAGTATTTGTTGTTCCGTTGGGTAATTTGGTACCAATGGATTACGCCCTGTGATTTTAGGTAATATGTATATAATTACGGTTTTGAGTTTGTTAGTAGTTTGTTACTGATGCTGTTTAATTTATATATAATAGCGCGTGGTTTAATTAGATTAGCGAATCGGAAACTGCACTATTTTGATTGGTTTCGTCATTTCCATATGTAGTGTGGCACTACTGTGTCGAACAAGTTCGATTTCGTTAACTAATTTAACACATTAGTCACAGTATTTGTTGTTCCGTTGGGTAATTAGGTACTAATGGATTGCGCCTTTTGGTTTTAGGTAATATGTATGTAATTAGGGTTTTGAACTTTTGGATTGTTAATAGCTTGTTACTGATGCTGTTTGGTTTTATATATGAAAGCGTGAGGTTTAATTAAATTAGCGAATCGGAAACTGCACGAGTTTAATAGGTTTTTCCGATTTCGTATGAAGTGTGGCACTATTGTGTCGAACAAGTTTTATTTTGGTAACTACCTCTCATTATCTTCAATTTCTTACCTAACACACTAAGTTAACACATTATGTACTTTATATGTTGTATGGTTGTGTAATTTGGTACTATTGTTCTACAGCTTGTGATTTTAGGTAACAGGTGTATAGACGTATAGTTAGGGTTTTGATATTGTTAGTAGTTTGAATACGTGTTTTATATCGGTTTCGATGTGAAATTAGATTAAAAGTTAGAGTTTTGAGTTTGTTACGGTGCTGTTTAGTTTATGTATATATGTTGTTTCACCGGAGATGTAATTTAATTAGTGAATCAAAAACTGCCTAATCTCACCTAATCTCTCTCGTTTCTTTCATTTCGAACAAATTTGATACAATATGTGTGTTTTGCTTCGTTTTTAAGTATATTATTATGTAATTTTGTAGTAGGTGTATAATTATGGTTTTGATTTATTAGGGATGTTATTTAGCTTCAATATATGTTTATTAGGGTGAACCTGATGGTGGTGTGAGGTATTGGTTTATGTAATGTTATTTAGTTAGGCGAATATGTTAAATTTGATAGTTTGATTTTGGTAACTACCTCACCTCATCTCCTACATTTCGAACTAACTTGTTACATGTGTTGCCTCATTTTTAGGTATTTTGTTATGTAATTTGACACTAGGTTTATGATTAGGGTTTTGATTTTGTTAATTTTATGTTAGGGATGTTAAGTCTAGTAATTTTAGATGTTTACTTAGGGTTTTGAGTTTGTTACTGATGTTTTTAAGTTTAATTATGTCACCGAATCGATAAATGCACGAATTTGATAGGGTGAGTGATGCGTGTATTGTTTGTAGCCTTGTAATACTCGGATTGGCGATTACTTCATACACGAATTGAGCTGAATTGGCCTAAAAAATTTGGTCGAAACTTGACCGAACTCGGTGTTAACTTGGTCAAAACTTGAATTACAAGGCCGAGAAACCGGCTCAACTCACTACGGTCAGTGACCGAGGCGAGCTGAGCCGAATCGGATTGGTCAAAACTCGTTATTAACCCGGTCAAAACTTGGTTTGAAGTATTTGAAACAATTTTGTTAATGTTTCTAATTAACTGCTCGAGTACCACCTATCAAGTTTACAACCTTATTTGTTCGTTGTGAGGTATCGAAATTGGATACTGATGCTTTATGATTAGGTACTTAGGTAGAATTGGTTAGTTGTTTGCTATCTAGTTTAGTATATGTTGTGAAATTTTAAATTTAATTACATTATTGAATGGAAAAACACACGAATATGATGGATTAGGTGTTGTGTGTGTTGTTCGAAGTGAGGTATTTTATTGGTTTGGATTGAAGTTTTGTGTCTAGTATTTTTAGGTACTTGATTAGGGTTTCGATTATGTTATCAGTTGCTACTGATGTGTAGATATATGTTGTGATTGTAAAGTTTAATTACATTACCGTATTGAAATTCAGGTACTACTATATCAAATGTAGTACTTTTAGGTACTTAGGATTTTTATAATGCTAGTAGCTTGTTACTAATTCAGCCTCACGTTGTAAAGCGTAGTTTCATTGTCAAATTTCAACTGGGTTGGTATCAGTGAACCAGTCCATCTACTTACTGAACAAGTGCAGTAGTTATGACCATTGGAAGTTAAGGTTTGAGCTTTATCGAGTTCAGCTTTGAGTACATCCCTGAGCTTTAAATATTTACCAAAGTTTTAAGTTCAAAAAGTTTAATAGGGCTTAGACTTGCTTGGTTTTTGGACCATATTCAGCCATACATGTTATGCTGAGATTCTCTTAAATTGGTTTTAGATTTATAATCAAGTTTGGTGGAATATATCTGTGCTGAGCTTGAAGCAAGCTTGTTTTGTCAAGCATAGTTCTTAATGGTATTTTTGAGCTCAATAGCTTTTAAGTTGAGCTGAAATCTTTCTCAAGAAGAACTCTAATATCCATTTAAAGTACTCGTCAATCTATTAAATTGATTTTGAGCTTACCGTAAATGGAGCATGTAATTCCCCTCAAGGTGTTTAATACAAAGTTGTTGATTTGATTGAACACAAATAACAAGTTCTGTAGGTTGGATGATGTTTCAGTAAATTTCCGAAAAACTTCAAATCAGTTTAGTAGTTGGAAGGTTACGGGGTTGACATAAAAATCAATATTCAACTCTCTTGTTTGGGAACAGAGTGAGTACTTAGTCTGATTCTCACATTTTCGTTTTTCATTTGTGAACTGTAGACCGGATATTCAGGGAGGATTGTAAAACTGTGGACGTTTATGAGTCAAGAACGAAAGATATTGTTTCAGCAGCTGTTGGCGGATTTAATGGTATGATTTTACTTGATCAGTGATTTTTTAATATAGTTCCTTATCTAATCTTCTTTCATATTTAACACAATCAATTTTCGCTAATCCTCTATAAGCACAACCACATGCTTTTACGTATTTGGAATCATCTAATGGAACTTGAGACTAATGTTTTAAAGTTTCAAATAAACCAAATGTTCTCTCCTTGATACGGAAAGACAATTCGATGTTTGATATCATATGTAATACCTTGCATGTTCAACATTGTAGGATTTAATACAACACAACTTCATCAAAATCAGGCCTTTGCACTAACAACCAATATGAAGAACCATACTCTCATATTTTTGGGAATTGGCAATGATCTATCTGTCTATACTCTACACTTCAAACATTTCTTGCAAATACTGTAAAAGGCTCCAGATGCAAGGCCTAAAACTTTGAAGGCAATGATACAATATATTATCACATATTTTAGAACAGGGCAGGGCATGTGTGATGTTACCATGCTTGTTGGAACTCGTACCATGAAATTATACATCCCGGGACATGGTTTTATTTCAAATCATACCTTCATTAATTATCAGGGCACCTAATATGAAAATTTAGCATTTGAAATCCATGATGCCCCTACACTGAGATTAGAAAACAGTCACTCCTGGTTAGCTATGTGCTAGTGTTTATTTATTGAATTTTAATGCTCTTTAATTGGGGCGCTCATATATGTTTTTAATATATTTTTTTATTTTCTTTTTGTGGGGGGAGGCTGTATATTCATCTTGCTTTTTATCTATCTTTCTTTCTTTTCTTTAGGCACTGTTTTTGCATATGGACAAACCAACAGTGGCAAAACGCACACTATGCGTGGGTCTAGTGCTGAACCTGGAGTCATCCCTTTAGCAGTACATGATCTCTTTAGCATGATAGAACAGGTAGTATTACCTCTTTGTAAATTTGTGTTATTAACTATTTGAAACTTGAACATCTCCTTTTTCCTCTTATCTTGGAAAATTAACTGTGAATACAAGAAATTGTAACTAGACCATGAGAAGTGCAGTGACTGTTTCCATAGTTGCATTTGGTGGCCATCGCCATACCCTTTTTTTAACTTGTTGGACACACCTGTTTTCCCCCTTTGATTTCCATTTGCAGTAGATCTATGGCAGCCAGTCAGCCACCAAAGTTACCAGCAATTTTATCATCTTATTTTATGTTAACGAGTGTTTCTAAGATTGACAGATAACACATTAATTCATATGTTCGTTTAGTAGTTGTCTGTTTGGTGGTTGCCATAGATCCACTTTTTGATTTAGTGTAGACAATATAATCTTGGCTGGGTATCCAGTTGGATTCTATGCTCTTAGTTATAGCCGGTATTTTTTTCTTTGTTAAGGAAATGAATCGGGAGTTTCTTCTGAGGATGTCCTACATGGAGATATACAATGAAGAAATCAATGATTTGCTGGCCCCAGACCACCGAAAGCTGCAAATTCATGAAAGTATTGAGGTAGAAGTATAATGGTTTCCACTGCTCTTTTTACTGGTATATGCTTTTGTAGTTTTTTAATCTTATGTTTTCTTATGTAGCGTGGAATCTTTGTTGCGGGCTTAAAAGAAGAAATTGTTACTAGCCCAAAGCAAGTGCTCCAATTTATGGAGTTTGGTGAAGGTACGTTCCATAATATTTTATTTTATCTGTATCAGCAACGTTTTAAGGGGTAGTATTTCAGGTAACCTAATAGTAAACCCATCCTTCAAAGCAAACATCTTACTCATACAGTTATACCAATTGAATAAAAAGTTTGGGATCTGGGGAGGCATTATTACATTCAAAAGTATTTATCCTTTTAATTTTTTTGTTATGGCTTGCTTTTGACATAATGTTCTTTTTCTTTAAACTTAAATGATCTTATCTTCTGCTTTCTTTTCCCTTCTAATAATTTGTAGCTCATCGTCATATTGGGGAGACAAATATGAATTTACACAGCAGTAGGTCTCATACTATTTTCCGCATGGTATGATTACTATTCCTTCTAACTTTTCCTAATCGAACTTGTGCAAGTTCATAAGTGGAAGATTATGCATGTATAGATTATAGAGAGCAGGGATAAAGCTGAAGATGAATATGCAGAGAGTTCTTGTGATGCTGTTCGTGTATCTGTTTTGGTATGTGTTATTTAACAGTAGTTTCATACATTATGCTCCTTTTTTATTTTTGCTGATTTGTTTATCTACTTTTCTTTTTCATCGTCTTAGAACTTGGTGGACCTTGCTGGTTCAGAAAGAGCTGCAAAAACTGGTGCAGAAGGTGTTCGATTGAAAGAAGGTTCCCACATTAACAAGAGTTTGATGACACTTGGAACTGTAATAAAAAAGCTAAGTGAAGGTGCCGAGAGCCAAGGGTAGGTTCAGATGTCCCAAAGTGTAATCTTGTAATTCCTGACAGATTCTGATAAGATATATTATTGTCTAATGCAGGGGTCATGTTCCTTATCGGGACAGTAAGCTTACACGTATCTTGCAGCCTGCACTGGGTGGGAATGCAAATACAGCCATCATTTGTAACATTACACTCGCGCAGGTGAACCTAAAATTTGCATAAAGTATTTAAACATGTTTCTTTTCTCTGTAATTATTAGTATGTATGTTTAAAGTAGAATCGTTTGATGTTCTTATAACTCTACTTATTTTAATCATAAGTAGATGGATTGTATCATTTGATGTTCTTATAACTCTACTTATTTTAATCATAAATTCTGTCCTCTATCATTGTTACCTGATATTTCTTCTTTCTAAAATGGCAGATTCATGCTGATGAGACTAAAAGCAGCCTTCAGTTTGCTAGCCGAGCTTTACGTGTTACTAACTGTGTTCATGTGAATGAGGTTTGTTTTTAACACATCTCATATTACTGTGTTCTGGAAGTTTACATTTTCTCACCTTCATTCTATTTGCCAGATTTTGACAGATGCTGCTTTATTAAAGCGACAAAAGAAAGAAATTGAGGAGCTTCGAGCAAAGTTACAGGTTAGGCGTTCATGCTAGAAGAAATGTTAATTTAGCACTTGGCTCATTGTTGGTATACTCATTATATATCTTTCTTTTTTGCTTTTCTTACAATCTTTCAGGGCTCTCATTCAGACCACTTAGGAGAAGAGATTCTCAACTTGAGGAATACATTGTTGCAGGTGGATAAATTGTAGTAGCTAAATAATTGCTATAACGTTTTGTATAATTCTTAATTTCAGTACTCTCATGTAGAGTGAATTAGAGAGGGAACGAATAGCTTTGGAGCTAGAAGAAGAAAAGAAAGCTCAAGCCAAAAGAGAGAAGATGTTGCTTGAGCAAGAGAAGAAGATCCAGAACCTTAGTTCTATGGTTTTAATCTCTAATAGAGATGAAAATCGTGATCATCGCAAGAAGGTTTGAGTCTAAAATTTATATTTCTCTTCTAGACATCTCTTTTAATGTTTTATGATGGAGACATCTTCTGAGCAATTATGTTTTTACTTGGAGATTTTTATTTTTATTTTTTTATTTTATTATTTATTTATTTATTTATTTTTTCTGCTTTCGATATATAATGAAGTACCCAAAGCACAACTGGTTATTTAAACAAACGGAAATACCAAATGAAGAAATATATTTGTTTTTTTTTTGTTTTTTCCTTTCTATAGTAGCATTTTTGAGGACTTGCTTGAAAAATATTACAGTAAGTAGAAGCATAAATAATACACCAAAAGAATACTAAATCATCTATAGTTCTTTAACCTCCATCATTATTGAAAGCTATTAGTATTGCTTAAATGATATTGTTGGTTTTTGGTGGTTAAAACGACAATTGTAGGTCAGTGAACACGCTAAAGGTAGGAGCCTATGAGATAATAAGACAATTTTTTTAATTGAAAAACCTCATAATTTTTCAAATTCTAGAAGCTTGTCTACAGATTTTATAATTCCTTAACACGACAAGAAACCCTAAAGAAAGAATATAATCTTAAATTAAGGATTACTACCCCATCAATGGCTCTTCAGTGCTTTCTAAATATCATTGAAAAATATCCCTATGGGATAAATGCTTATTCTCATAAGATATAAAGTCATCTGGATATACCTCAATAAAATTTAGGGTGAAAACCTCAAGGGACTCTTCATGCTTATAATTACACTTAAAAGCTATTTTATTGACTATGAAGTGCTTTATGCTCTTTGTATGCTCAAATTTTCTTCTTTTGGTGTGTAAATATTCTGCACTTATTATGTTTTGTTTCATCTTAATACTTCACTACAAGTAACTTCTATCCCCTTCTTTTGAACATGTTTGTTCCCATATTCTACCCGTAAAGGAAAAGCGGCGTGATACCTGGTGTCCAGGAAAACTGTCAGAAAAGATGGCAAATGAGGTATTAATATATTCTATTTCTACCAGACCTTTCCTTATAATCCTTGTTCTATACTCATACCATATGTATTATTTACCAATGCTCTCCAGTTACCTTCCGATATCCCGGGTCAAGGTTCTGCTTTGAGACCTGTTAGAGCTGACCGTGAAAGAGGACCACTTTTACCTTTTGAGGAACTGGTTAATGATAATACCTCAAATGCATGCAAGCAGGAGAAGATTTGTAATAATGTGGCATCGTGTGACACTGCTCTTCCAACACACTCATTTATTCATGTTACAAGCAGAAAAAAGTCACAGGCTAGAAAAAGGAGCTTACCGACGGTTGGTTATATGTTTTGGATCACACATATTTTACAAAATATAGGTAGGAATACATGTAATAGTTTTACTTGCAGGAAAGTGCCGAGCTAAGAGAAATGCGAGCAGAATATGAAAGTTTGCTCTTACAATTTGAAAGCCAGGTCAGGGTACTTTCTGCTGTTTATTTTATTAATAAAGATGGTATACTTTCATTTCATATTGCTAATATTTTCTTGCTAAAGAGAACTACAAGTGAAATACAAATTGACTATTTAACAAGAAGACTTGTGGATGCTACCTACACATCCGATATTGATGAAAAAGCCATTCAGTTACCCACTGTCAGAAGTTTAAACGAAGTGGACACAAATCTTGTTATTGAGCAACTTCAGGAAAAGGTCTAGTCTTTAATTCATTCATTATAAGGATGACTTTCGTCTCGATGTTTTGTTAGTTAATTTCTTCTTCATGCTGTAGTGTAGATATCAATGTTGGAGTTGGAGAGGTCTTCAAACTTGCAGAATTTGGAGTCTGCTATTGAATCAGAAACAGAGAAAAATATGCGTGAAAGCTTTAATTGCAACAAAAGAGTATAATTCTTGGATAAATAATATTATTAGTTATTACTGCGATACATATCTCCAGTGGAAATAGTTTTTTTTGCTGTACACTTTGCTCTTTTTGCTTTTAATTAGTTCATTGCATATCTTGTAGCTATACACGAAGCTCATTGCTGCACAGGAGGAAGCCAGTTTGACTCGTGAACACCTTACTTCAATGGTATCTACTATAATACTTGGTGGATGCATCTTTTCTTTTTTATGATAAAGGTTGCTATGTTGTAATTAATACTCCCTCTCCCTGGAAAGGTCTTCTCTTTTCCAAAGAACAAGTTAGATGATTAGTCATTAACCAAAGATATAGGAGAAATGATATTTTGTTTACGTTTTTTCCATTAAGATCATTAATATGGGTAGATATCGCTAAACCTATAAGGGTAAAATTGGAACTAAATTACTAAGTATTAAACAGAACCTGAACACTGTTGCTATTTAGAAACTTTAAAAGGTTTAGTCTTTTATTCTTTCTTTTTAGGGACGAGTTTCAGTCTCAATCTGTTGTTAGTTAAACTCTTCTTCATGTTGTAATGTAGATATCAAAGCTGGAGTTGGAGAGGTCTTCAAACTTGCAGAATTTGGAGTCTGTTGTTGAATCAGAAACAGAGAAAATTATGCATGAAAGCTTTGAGTGCAACAAACGAGTATAATTCTTGGATGAACAATATTATCATCAAGATATATTTCTCCCATGGATATATCTTTTATATATTTTTTATACATGTTGCAATTCTCGCTTTTAAACAATTCACTTGGTGTCTTGCAGCTACACACGAAGCTCCTGGCCGCACAGGAGGAGGCCAGTTTGGCTCGTCAACAACTTACTACAATGGTATCTATTATAATACTTGATGCATGCATCTTCCTGTTTTCATGATAATGGTTGCTATGTTCTAATATATATTCCCTTTCTCTGGAAAAATCTTTTCTTTTCTAATGAACAAGTTAGATGAGCAGTCCTTGCCCAAAGATATAGGAGAACATTGATATTTTGGCTTACATTTTATTATGATTATTAAAAAATAAATATATCACTAAAACCAAGTAAAGTAAAACTGGTTGTAAATTATTTAGTATTACACTGAACCTAAACACCATTGTTATCAAGAAACATCTGGAAATGGTCTGGTGGATGAGTTCCAATCTCTTTGTGTTGTTAGCTAAACTCTTATTCATGCTGTAATGTAGATATCAATGTTGGAATTGGAGAGGTCTTCAAACTTGCAGAATTTGGAGTCTCCTGTTGAATCAGAAACAGAGAAAAATATGCTTGAAAGCTTAAATTGCAACAAAAAAGTATAATTCTTGGATAAATAATACTATCATTGAGATACATTTCTCCTGTGGTGATAGTTGTTCTTTTTGCTATACAAGCTGTTATTCTTGCTTTTAATTAGTTTATTGGGTATCTTGTAGCTATACACACAGCTCTTGGCTGCACAGGAGGAAGCCAGTATGGCTCGTCGGCAACTTATTTCAATGGTATCTATAATACTTGATGCACATCTTCCTGTTTTCATGATAATGGTTGCTATGTTATTATATATACTCCCTGTCTCTGGAAAAAGTCATTTTCTTTTCCAATGAACAAGTTAGATGAGCAGTCGTTACCCAATAATACAGTAGCACACTGATATTTTGGTTTACATGTCAATTATGATCATTAAAAAGGCTATATATCGCTAAAACCTGTAAGGGACTAAGGGTACAATTGGAAATAAATGACTAAGTATTAAACAGAGCCTGA
This sequence comes from Artemisia annua, assembly GCA_014162995.1. Lineage (NCBI taxonomy): Eukaryota > Viridiplantae > Streptophyta > Magnoliopsida > Asterales > Asteraceae > Artemisia > Artemisia annua. Next base: position 68,514 of record LBNU01017679.1, read on the forward strand.
GCACTGCTGTAGTGTGCAAAAAACGAGAAGGGAAGAAAATTTATTTCTGAATATTTATTTTATAATTACTTTCAGCACATGACACTCACATAATTCTATGTAGGACGAGACTGCTGAGGTGTTGGCGAAGGTATCGGCGGACTTCCAAGAAATGACATTTGACATTCAACATTTGAAAACCATAGTCGAGTCTTTGATGGATGAGCATTTGCAAAGTTTTAGTGCCTTGACAGGCGTTATTGCTGTGAGTAATTCCAAATCCATGATCTATAATTATAAGCTGGCAAGTGATGCTAATAGAGAGTATGAGGCATTACAATTTTGTTAACTTGTGCAGGATGTCAGGTCTTTCTCTTCCATTGACTTTATTCAAATAAAAACACTACTGGGTGACTATGAAAAAGTTTGTTCTTGCTTGAAAGCTAAAGTAGCTGAACTTGAACGTGAAAAGGTATGATTGATTTTGCTTACATAGCTCCATATATTTAGTGGTAGCAATTTTGACCTATTTGGCTATTTACTTATGATTCGGTCAATTTGTGTTACCGTTTATATCTAGGAGTAACAGGTCAAACAGATGCCTAAAGTGTGTGTAATGCATGAAACCTCCTCAATCATTTAGTTAGATGAAAGAGATTGGACTAAAAGTGTTTGGGTCAACCCATTTTGAGTTATAAGAAAATTATCCGCTTTAACGTATAACCTAACTCACACATTTTCTTCCACCTCGGCATATATCCACCCTATTCACACTTATGAGATACCTGTGGTTTTTGTAGCTTCATATGTACAATCAGTCCGAGGACCTTCACAAAAGGATAGAAGAAGCATGTTCAAATAGTGAAAGCTCATCACAGGCTTTAAGAGTATGTCACTGATTTCCACAAATGACCACCTGAAAGTTATGCTCTCCCTTTAACCAAACATTCTTCTAACATTTATATTTATCTTCCAGGAACTTTCTGAACGTTATGAAACAGAAAAGACTGAACTGTTTTCTGAAATCACATCACTCCAAAATGAATTATCACGCCTATCATCTTCTGCTTTATCTAAAGAGAAGGAAACTATGAGAAAAGACCTTGAGAAAACAAAATCAAAATTGAAAGAAACAGAGTCTAAATTAAGGAATATCCTCCAAGAAAAAACAAAGTTGGAGGTAACCAATAACTACTTATTTCTTGAAATTTAATATGATGATTAACCGGAACTTTTCTTTTCATTCTCACATTGGCATTTCATTTATCTAGAGTGAAAAGGCGTCTTGTGAGAGAGAAATAAAACGCTTACATAGTCAGAGGAGTGTTCTTGAACGTGATATAAATAAACGTGAGTCAATCGCTGGAAGAAGACGTGATTCAGTTATGGTGGATAGAAGCTCAAATGCTTTTGACTCAAGAAAAGGCAAAGGATCTGTTGCTGCTGTAGATCAGGTAATACCGTAATAAGAAGGGGTTGTTAACTAGCAAAGAACTATTTTACTTTAACAGTACATAAATCCAGCTTTAGATCTAAGCATGTTTTCGAATCTTCTTTTAGGAAGGGTATAGAAAACTGGAGGTGCTTGCATTTGAGATGGAGACTACTATTGCTTCACAAGAAGAACAGTTAGCAATAGTTAATGATGAAAAGCAACAGGCAGATTTAAGATCTGAAAGTTTAGCTTCTGAAGTAGAAGAACTAAATGAAAGATTAAACTTTTCTGATTCAGAACTACAAAGATTAGAGGAGCTGATTATAAGTCTTGTAAGTTCTTTATATATTCTGTAAGATTTAGTATAAATCAAAATTATTATTTTACAGTAAGATTTAGTATAAATTAAAACGATTATCTTATAAATGTTTCAGAGGTCTGAACTGGAAGAGGCAGCACAACATAATGAGAATGCAGATATGTGTATCAATAAATTGATGGAGGAAAAAGAAGAAATGGCTATGGTATTGACTTAACAAGCGTGTTGATTTTATTATTATAGACTTCAAAGTTGATATATATATATATATATTTTGCTTTGATATATTAATCTTTCTATCATATCTTGTAATATGCAGCAACTTACTGACGCTCTTCTGGCAATTGAGGAGGAAAGGGCAATATGGTCAACCACCCAAAAAACTTCAGTTGAAGCCATTGAAAGCAAGTCAAAGTTGTATGCAACTGAGATTGCTTTGTTAACGGAAACAATATCAAAGGTAAAGGCCAAGTTTATTGCTTTTTTATTTGTCTTGTTTGAATATTGTAATTGTTTCTTTTACATACGAGTCAATAAAAGATAGTTTTATGATCCGCTTGGGTCATTTTGTAACCCTTAGTCTTACTATTTTCACATAAGTTTTCACATTATATATAGACATAACATTTAATGGGTTAATTCTACGTATAGGTAACGAACTTTTCAAAATTTTCAATGTTAGGTAATTTACTCTCAAAAATACTATGTTAGGTAACGAAACTTTAATTTTTGTTCAATGTTAGGCTATATGACCGTTTTGACTATCAAATTAATGTATAAACCAGTGAAATGACAAAAACACCCTCATCTTCAACCTCCTTTATTTTCAATCTTTTTTTCTTCACCAAATACACAAGGTCTGTACCATCTCAACCACATCATTACACGAATATCTTCATCCACTCACTCAAGAACATAAATAACTTTAATCCAAACTAAATTAAATCAAAATCACCCAATTCCAAACAATCAAATTACTCGTTTGTAAGTTCAAAAAAAAGAAAAATCACTCATATCCATTTCTTTAAAAACCACCAGCGCTCCCATCTTTAACTAACATTTCACTCGGTTTCTTGAGTCGTTTTTTTTTTTTTTTTTTTTTTTTTTTTTTTTTTTTTTTTTTTTTTTTTTTTTTTTTTTTTTTTTTTTTTTTTTTTTTTTTTTTTTTTTTTTTTTTTAACTAGGAGTCGGTTTTTGACTACCCACCAATTCCTATATATATATATATATATATATATATATATATATATATATATATATATATATATATTTAGTTCCTTCACTCTTTCCTCTTAATACATTTCAATCTTCAAAACACAGAAATCTTTCTGCCTCAGCGTTGACTATCACAGTCAACTCATCTTTATTTTGTACCTTTGCATATGAAAGTGTACAAATATAGATATGGAACCCAATCAATAACCAGACTCTTATTTCTTCTTATTAAAACCGAACAATTAAACAAAAACCTTTATTTCTTATATTACCACAACCGAAACACAAACAAATTCTTTGGTTTCTTTTCCTGGTTTTCGGTGCTGGGTTTTATGCGATAAACGGAGATATTTTTCTTGTTCTTTTTACTTTTGAATCTTGATTGTGGCTGATGTTGTAGAGATGACTGTTGTTGGTTGTGATAATGGTTGTAGTAGTTGTTGATTATGATGAGGTTCAGAGATGGGATTAGGTGTCGTAGTTGGTTGTTGAGATGTGACAAACAAAGTTTTGTGTTTTGTTATAATTTTTTTTTGATAATCAAGATGTAGAGAATGAAAGAAAATGATGGTGATGAAAGTTTGTTGGGTTAGATCTTGTTGTAGGGATCTGAGCTTCAATTTTCATTTTGATGATGGTGGGATCTGGGTTTGGTGATGGTGGGATATGAGTTTCCTTATTAAAATACACGAAAGGACAAATATACCCTTAAACTTACCGGTTTAGCAGGTAACAAGTTGCAAAAATACCCAATATTACCTAACATTGAACAAAAATTAAAGTTTCGTTACCTAACATAGTATTTTTGAGAGTAAATTACCTAACATTGGAAATTTTGGAAAGTTCGTTACCTAACAGTAGAATTAACCCACATTTAATTTAAAAGTATCACTTCTTAATGACTTAAGTGTGCCAAAAAGGGTACAATGACTAAAACGTGACAAACAGAATATTATGTTGGTGTTCTATGCAAACAACCCGACATATTGTGCATTGGAACTATTTATTTGTCTTAACTTCATGGATCATATAATTGTTATTGTGTGTATTCGTTTAAGGTGAGGAATGAACTGGAGGTCTGCAGAGAAGAATGCCACGCCATTAGTGAAAAACTGGCTTTTGCGGAAGAGAAAGTGGAAGTTGAGAAGGCGTGCAGTGGGGAAAAATCACTTGAAATTGAGCGACTAAAGAATGATATTAATCAGCTTGATGATCAGAAAAGAGTAACTGAAGACGTAAGTTTAATAACGTTGAATTATTTAGCATGTCTCAAAATGTTTGTCCACTTTCTAAGAAAAAATAAGTATAATTAGTTAAGTTTCCCATATTACCCCCAAGCAATATTACTATCACAAAACTCAAAAAAAGCATTTAATAATTGGTCAAAGGGTAAAACCGTAAAACTGTGTTTGCTAAATAATGTTACAATGATTACACTTTGTATAAACTGCGTTTTTGCCTAGTGGACATATTGAGACGGATGGAGTATATCTAACTTGTCACGTGTACACTTTATTATATATCGTCTTACATGGCTATTATGAATAATGCTTCAGGCTTTGAAGTCAAAACTAGAATCTGTTTCTTTAAATCATCGAAATGCATGTGAAGAAGTTGATAAACTTCGGATGGATTTAGATGCACTTAGTAAGGAAAGAGATGAATTTGCAGTCAAAGTCAAGGAGTTTGGCCAAGCTTCAGTCTCAATGGATGATATCCAGGTTACCGTTTAGTTTCTTAATACAAGTACTTTGTTGACCATCAAACAAAAGTATTGCATTTAACACTAATTTTGATATCTTACATTTCCAGAATTTACGCGATCAGCTTCTTGATATTAAAAATGAAAGAGATGAGGTAATTGCCCGGGCTGAAGAACTGCAGAATCATAAGGCCGAGCAGCAATTGCTCATGCAAAGATATAAAGACAAGGTAAAAATGCCAGAACTTCATTGTCATTATTTGGGATATCATTTGAAACTATCTCAACACGATAGCTATATTTTGATCAGCTCTTAAACGCCAAAGCTGATGTTGAGGAGTTGACAATGAAGCTATCCACTCTAGATGTCAAGATGCACGATGTAAGCTCTTTTTTCTTGATATCCATGAGTGCAATTATGTTTAAAACCATGCTACCCAATTATGAATCATTGGATCTTCCATAGATCATATATAGAGTATTTGGATGTGTGGTTTGAACATGATTATGTAAGTTATAAGATAATTAGCTTACAGAGTTACTAATGATAACATAACCAAAATTGACATTCTATTTATTGTTAAAACAACTAAATTCCAGATGTACAATTATTTCATTAACTATGAGCCTATAATTATAGTTTTGCAAAAGAATCTAAAATTAAATTGCAAAATTCCTATCTTATTTACTAGTATCCAACGATTATCGTAAATCTATAACAGAATATCCAACAATAAGAAATGTTGAAAAAGTATATGAAAGGAGGTAACACATAGAGTATAAGTGTAATTGTAGGTTTTTTTTTGGTAATTAATAACAATTATGTTGCAAGTTGTATGATACTGATTGTTATTTGACTCATGCATAACCAGCTATATGAGAAGTTATTTGATCCAAACACTAAACTGAATAATCGGATAGCCTCTAATCAATTTTTATAGCATGTCGGTATCTTGTACTAGAGCAACCACTTTGCTATCTTTGGGCATTTGTCTTATATCTCACATAACATAATACCCTACTTAATCATATACATTTCTTTATGTGTCAAACAATTTAATTGTGGCTTTTGTTTCAATCATTTTCCGAATAGGATGGTGTAAAAAACAGCATACAAACAGCCAAACTAAGGATGAGGCTGAATGGAGCACAAACAAAGTTGGATAGCATTCGGATCAGATGCAAAGAAGAAGTGATCGAGAAAGAGTTCATGCATAAGCAATTCGAAGATGCTACAAAGAAACTAAAGATTGAGTTGGGGTCACGTGGAAGTGAAATCCTAAATCTGAAAAAGCAACTTGCTCTAAAGGGTTAGCCCGTCACCAACCCTCCAAAATTTATGTTCGTTACTGTAAATGTAAATTATTTTTATTTAAATCCAATACAGTGGTTTATATCAATCTTTGTCTTTTTTTTTGATCATCTTTAGAGGTAATATATGGCAGGAATGCAGGATAACGAGGGTCCAAATAACTTATATTCTGTAACTTTTTTGGACTTTGATCAATGGAAACCAGAAGAAAACTTGTATCTTACAGATTCTGCATTAAAGTTAACACTATTTTAGTCCAATTACAGATCTCAACTTCATATTCACAAAAAAAGAATGCACTTAAGAACACTTTCGAAAAGAAAAATACTACTTGCAGGCCAAGCAATCTTGATTCTGGAAAAAAGTTGGCTTCTAATATAATCATTTATGATGGTGTTTATGAAACCAATATATTGACGTATCCCCCGGTCGAGAATCATCCTGAAGATTTCTGTTGTGATATCTGTGAGACAGAAATGCACCCCAAACGGACCACTCTATCGTTGTCACAAATACAAAAACTCTTTTCACCTTTATTGTCTTAGTCGACGTGATTGGAATGAAAATATATGGAAGGAGGGCACTATAACAGTTCCTTATCACAAAACATCCATTAACATTTGTTCGAAGAAAGAAAACGCCAAAGTATGTGTGTGTGTTCTAAGTGAAACAAAGATTACAACGGTTCTTTGGTACTTAAATGTCGAGCTAGAGTTTGTAACTTCAATATCTGCTTTTGATGTCATTAACGAGCAAGATATTTATCCTTGATCATGTGATACTATCACGAAATAAGAGGATGCATTTTTTTTCATTGGTTATTGCTATTTTAACTTACATTGGTACTTCTTTAAAGCTGATTTTTTACATCGTGAACTTGTATATATTGTTTGAGGGTGACGGCGTGACACTAATCGATCTTCTCCTCGTGGCTTGAAGTCTTAAATACTGCTAATTCTTTATATGACTTAATATAACAAATTTTAATACTTGTACATAAATCAAAGAAGAGACAAGTTTTAAGCAAATTGCAAGTAAACATTAGTGTTTCGTGTGTGTTAAGTGTATTATAGCATTTTATAACAAAATGCAGTATGCTACACTCAACGGATAAATTTTTTAAAGATTGCTCTAAGTATTTTCCTTAGATTACAAATCGAGAAAATATTTTGCTCGTTAGCTTATCATGTAAAGCTGAACAACACATTTTGATTATTTTCTTTTGCTTACTCATCACAAAAATATAAAAGTAATTGGGATTATTGTTTATATTTGTTTATCAAAGTTATTTTCTTCCTCTTCACAAAAGTATAAAAGTATTAAAGTATATACCTTTATAAAAATCAGAAGTTTCATATATTCCTTTCAAATTTTCATGATACTATTCTCATAGTATTTAGAACAAATTAAACCAGATACTTATAGAAGGGTTTACTTAATAATAAATGGAAACATCAACTAAACGCGTTTTCTATATTTTCACGTATTTTGTGGAGATAAATTTCCCTTCCAAATTTTTACAAGACTAGAGATAGAAAACAAGATAATTTTTTCTTCAATTTCATATTCAAAAAATAAATAAATAAAAAAGTTCTTAAGAACACTTTCGAAAAGAAAAACACAACTTGCAAGCAAAGCAATCTTGATTCTCCTAATATTTAGAACAAATTAAACCAGCTACTTATTGAAGAGTTCACTAAATAAACGTATAGAAGTATTACACGAACACTGTAAATCTCACTGAATGTTAATTCTCCTACTAAGTGTAACTAGGTCAATGAATTACACATGAAATGTGTGATAAATATGGTATTTGAGTGTTTTAAAATGGTAATTACAATGTTATGATATTAGAAGAAAAAACGATATATTATTTTGTATTTCAAAGAAGTATTTGAAGCATAATTAGTAATTTTCATATTAACAAAAAGAATTATGAAAAATAATATAGACATGGTGACATGGTGTTGAATTTGAAAGCTATTTCTTGTGAGTTAGCCTGCCCTCCCCTCGCCTATTTATAGGTAATAAAATATGCATTTTGTATTTGTATTGTTTCCTTTCAACTTCAAGTAAATTTTATATCACATTAGAGAGAGTGAAAAAAATAAAAATAAAATAATGGGTGAGATTAATCATTTTAGCCATGAAGAACATTCACTGAAGCTAATCGAGAATTGGGAAACGCTTGTTGATGATCATGGCGAGAAGAAAGGCGAGGTTCATTGTGAAGGATGTGGAGAACCCATTTCATTATTGGGTGGCTCTGCATACGGGTGCATCTCGTGTCGTTACTTTTTGCATTAAGAAGTGTGCAGAACTACCACCCACTATCAATCACCATTTTCATCCTTTACATCCTCTTACCCTCATTGTCCGCCGTTTAAATTGGTACTGTGATGTGTGCCGTACGCGACACCTACCAGGACGCTTCAGATACCGCTGTTCAGAGTGTGATTTTGATGCATGCATAAAATGTGGTACTGATGAAGAACATTCACTGAAGCTAATAGAAAATTGGGAAACTATTGTTAATGATCATGACGAGAAGAAAGGTAAGGTCCGTTGTGAAGGATGTCGAGACCCCATATCAATATTGGGTGGTGCTGCATACGGATGCATCTCGTGTCGTTACTTTCTGCATAAGGCGTGTGCAGAACTACCACCCACTATTAATCACCATCTTCATCCTTTCCATCCTCTTACCTTCTACCAACATTCTGGAATTTGGAACTGTAATGTGTGTCGTACGCAACGCCTAGCAAAAGGTTTCGGCTACCGGTGCTTAGAGTTCGGTGATTTTGATGCATGCATAAAATGTGGTGCTGATGTTGTATCGGAGGAAGCTTCCATGAAGTTGAAACATGAAGGTCACCCAGGTCACACTTTAACCCTCCAGTTAAGACGTGCTTCATTTCGTTGCGATGCTTGTCGAGCTGAAGACAAAGACTTTTTCTATCAATGTGATAGCTGTAATTTCTGGATCCACAAGACTTGTGCTTCCTTAAATCCCACCATCAACCTACCTGGTCATCATCACCCTCTCGTTCTCGTCTATTTACTTCCAGACAATTTTTATAATTTTAAGTATTATTGTGAATTTTGCGAAGCACACATCCTACGAAACGATTGGTTGTATCATTGTGGAAATTGTAGATACTTTTCCCACATCAAGTGTGCTTTGAATGCACAGCTACGTTCTAATCCAAGGTCTCTCTCTCCCCTTTTTTTTTTTTTTTTTTTTTTTTTTTTTTTTTTTTTTTTTTTTTTTAATTCTTATTTCTTTTGTTGTGATTTGATAGTTCACATTCTAAGTTAAACTGTGATTTTCAGATATGATTCAAGTACTTCTATTGATGACGAAAATTTAAAGGATTTGTTGCATTTTCCCATGCCATATGCATTTACTGATCCACTGAAGCTGCTACATTCTGGAAAGGTAGTTCATGACGATGGTGAAACAAATAAGATTTACCATTCGAGCCACCACCATCCCTTAATCCTTAATGTTGAACCCCAAGGTAACAGCATGACCAACATTAACTCTAGTGATCTTATAGAGGTATGTTATGGTTGTGTTCGACCCCTGTCCTTTCCATACTATAGCTGCAGCAAAAATGGATGTTCATTCACTCTTCACAAATATTGTGCCCAGTTACCCCGCACTTTACAACATGAACTTCACCCACAGCATCCTCTTTGCTTGGTAAAGACAAACTGGTTTAAATGCGATGGTTGTTATAGCCGGGGCAACACGTTTGTATACAAATGGGGATTTTTTAAACTTTGTGTAAATTGTGCATTTTTACCCAATACCATCAAACATATATCCCACAAACATCCTATTGTCCAGGTTATTAATTCCAGACATGAATGTAATGCATGTTATAAATGGTCGAATTATGGTATAAGCTATGCTTGCAAGGCTTGTGAGTTCCAACTAGACATGCATTGTGCAATGAGGTTGCCACAATCCCTTGCTCACAGGTATTGCAAAGGACAAGATGAAGTCCTATTGACGTATCCCCCAGTCGAAAATCATCCTGAAGATTTCTATTGTGATATTTGTGAGGAGGAAATGCACCCCAAACGACCACTCTATCATTGTCAAAATCACAAAAACTCTTTTCACCTTCGATGCCTTAGTCGACATGATCCGTTTGAAAACTTATGGAGGGAGGGCACTGTAACAGTTCCTTATCACAAACATCCATTAACATTTGTTCGAAGAAAGAAAACGCCAAAGTATGTGTGTTCCAAGTGTAATCAAGATATCAATAGTGTTTTGGTACTTGAATGTCGAGCTAGAGTTTGTAATTTTAATATTTGCTATGATTGTTGTTGGGAATTGTATGTATAGTTTTTCACATCAATCTACATGTTTTGTTCAAAGTGTGACACCTATCTTTTTCCTAGTGATTAAAATTATAAATAATGCTAATTCTTGTTCGACTTCGTATTCAACAATTCCTAAATAAAATAAGGGGAGAAATACATCCATCCTCATTTAAATACCACAAATTACATTATTTCCTCAATCAAATGTTAAAATTACAAATACATCTATTTTCATCTAATTTTATGTTTAAGACAATTATACCCTTTCAATTTCCTTTGATTTGAATGCCAAAACACTCTTAATATGTTGATCAATTTAGTGGTTTATTTATTTAAAAAGTTGCATGAGACTAGGGACTTTCATGGTTAAAAGGAAATTGCATAGTACTACGACGTGGGTCATATGGCCAAACAGTGGTTCAAATATTTTGAAGATGAATATATATGTGATTGTAAAGTATGGCCACAAATTGTACATGGGTTATATATATAGCCAAACAGGGCAGGTATGATTCTAAAATATTATTTTGTTTTATATAAATGTTTTCTACGTTAATTTTAATTGTATAGATTGCTTTGTTAGTTGAAGTTTGATTGAAAATGAATAAAAGGGTAGAATGGTCACATTTTTTAAGTGTTTATAATAAAATAGATGGTATGGGTATATATGAAAATTACCTAGGTAAGATTGGATATATCTGTTATTTTGAAACTTGGTTGGGGAAACATGTAACTAGTGAAGTTTAAATGGGGATGCATGTAATTGTCCCTCAAATAAGAAATGACAAAAGTTTTAAGTTGTAGCCAGGATGTAAGTATATAATTCACTTTCATAATGACCAAAATATGATATACTTTTAAGAAGAATCACGGATTAAAAACGCGACAGTTATCCTCAAGTCATCTACTAATCTGATATTACTACTACAAGTACATGTTGTAAGAAGGCGTCAGATAATCTTGTGTTTTCGCTCCAAAGCATTGGTGATTCTTGTAATGCAGTATGCTGCACTCAATGGATACCCAGAAACTGCAACAACAAAAGAGTACAAGGTTAAAAAAGTTGGAAGGACAGTAAATCAAGATTTTCGTGTAAGCATTAGTGTTTTCTTGGGTTCAATATACTATGCATTTTGTCAGATTTATACATATGGAATAAACTTACTTGAAATAAAATCCTCTATGAAGTCGTTTTCGATTTTTCCATGTGCCATTGCACCAACCTGAGCATAGAAATATCAAGTAAGATGTAATATTTTTCTAATTTAGCAGTCAACTCCCATCAAACTCACCTTTTGGTTGCAAATATATCACTATTCTAGTAAAAATGCCGCTAGAAAATGCGAGCACATTTTTCTTATAGAAATATTTTCAGCATTTCCACAGAACAATGATTTATTGCATCTTTTGGCAATATAAACTGGTTCTAAAAGTCAATTAGTCAATTTCAAATTAAGACTTGAGTACATACCACAAAAACAAGAGTTGCGTCTTTGTCCAATGTAGCCACATAGTCATGCATATCAACCAACTTTTCCGAACTATGTGAAAACCCTGGCCCACAAAACAAAATTAGATTCGTAAGTCAGACATTAAATTTTCAAAATATTGTGATATAAAGTAACCAATTTACCGTATCTCCCTTTATAAATAAATTAATTTACTACTTTGGAATGTTTGGATCCACAAGACTCGTGTTTTTATATTTCTTACAAAGGGTTTTTAGACAAAAGATAGCAAGATATGAGCAGTGCGCACAATCACATACGTATAAAACTGCCACCTTTTTCCTTGATGTTTTCCTAAGAAAGACAAACAATATATACACCATTGGGGTGGAGTCGTAAGAGTATAAAATAAAAATTGTAATGGTCCAGCATTACAAATTACATGGGGCGGTGAGAGCAATAATCAATCAGATAACAAGATCGCGACAAGATTGCAAACCTATCTTGCGAGAGTTGACTGGAAGATATTGTGTTACAGGATTCTTAATCACACGCATAAGCTTTTCCCGTTTTCCAACAGCTGAAATGCTTAGCTTTTGAAGTAATTGCACTGAAAGTATCAAGAAAGTCGATATTAAGAAAGTCAAGCATAAGAAAATAAAGCATATATGCGCTTATCATATAATTGGTTGAACTTACACATGATTCCGGCAAACCGTTTAAATGTTCTTGGAATACGAACATGTGGTTTGATTTCAAAAAGTACCCCTTTTTCAGTTCTCACATACAAAGCTCTTAGTCTACCAGCTTTGTTCAATGGGCTATCTAAGATATTCAATATCGCCTGCACAAAACAAATATGTACACGATTAAGATAAATTGAAAAATGGCAATTACCATTGAGGCATTGACCAAGCATCGACGGGTAAGAGATGTGTATAAAACTCGATCAATTAGCATTGCTCCAATGGTATCACTCCTCCACCGTAAACGTCTAGTTGACGGGTCAAGGAGGGCTTTTGGAGAAATAGGTCTTGGGTTCAATCCCAACTCCTGGCTAAAAGGTCACTGGAACAAGTGCTCATTGCTTGGGGCTTGGTCCTTGGGGAAGGGTCAGTTGGCACCCAAAAGGGAGCACGGGTCAGGATTTGCCCGCCGATCTAAACCTTTTGGAGAGGTGGCAATCCTTGCCCAGAATCACAACTGAGGGCTGATTTGGACCATTTTGTAAAAATTGTGGGCGAATTGGGCATGCCAACTACTACCAATAGGCTGTTGCTGGCTTTAGAATAGGGTGGAGGTTGTGAAACATGCCCACTGGTCGGAAGGGATGAATATGAAGGGTATTTTTTTGCCCATTTGGTATCTCCTCACATAACAAAATAAAACGTCCAGATATTTTTGGGGTGTAAAAATAAGGTTGTTTACTTGATTTCATACCCTATATAAATGAATTAATTGTCTACCCACATACTGTAGCACTGTACAAATCTTTTCATTTAGTTAATTGTCATTTCATATCTATCTTTTATAGCTGATTTGAGAAAACAAGTAACTAAAAATGTATGTAACATACAGAGTATTTGCTTTTAAAATTGTTTTTACTTATCTAATTACAGTTTGGTGTTTTTTCAAAATGGCCCATTTGATCCTAGCCCGTTTTGACACGAGCCCGTATGGCCGTGCCCGTTTGATCCAAGTTTTAAATTTGTCCATTTTGCAAGTGCCTGTTTGGACCCAACCCGTTTGACCCGTTACCCGAACCCGCCCTACCCACCCATTTTGCCACCTCTAATTAGAATTCTATTATAAAAATATGAACTGGCCTCTAACCATAAAGGTTAATATTAATAATTGCATTAGCGAACAACAATATTGTTGGATTGAAGTAATAATAGTAAATGCACCACAGCACACTAACATATAAAATAAGCACAAATATTTCAGACAGCTTTCAATTCTTGGTTAACATTTCATAAAGCAAACCAAAATTGTAGATTAAAGATCACTAACCTGATGAGAAATGTCAGGTCTGTACTCTGCAGGGTTTCGGTTATTTTTCTTCAAAAAGTTGGCATGATCCTCCGAGTTCAACAGTTGGTAACTCTGAACAAACACATACCGATAAACCACATCATTAGATTAATTAAAATTAAAACCTGTTACAAGATTTAGAAAGAAGACAGCAGTGAACGAAAAAAATAGCATTTTCTACACTAGGAAAATGTTTCATGACAATGTTTGAACTATTAGCAAATGTCCTAAATGCCCTCAAACATACCTAAACAAAAGTAAGATATAAAGGAATTTCGTATACCAAATCAATATCATCAAACTAGGCCATTGAAATCGTAAGAATCAGATAATCAGTTCTAACAAATGTTGTGAATTGTGACATTTGAATAAATTGATAGTTGTAGTGTCTAGAGAGTCTGATACTTCTATAACTAACTCAAAATAACCATAATCCTAAAAGACTAAACTGATTATTTGACCCCTATTTGGGATGACTAATCAGACTGCTTATCTGCGTATTCCTTTGCAATAAGTACTTGGAATAAAGTAGCTCCAAACTAATTATACTAAAAACAACTTATTACATAAGTAGTTAGATTGAGCACTCCTAGACATCCTCACTCAAAACTACTTATCAGTTATCAGTTGTACCAAAAGACTATTAGCAGGCAAGCAGTTCAAAAACAATCCCAACGACGCTAAAACAATCAGTCTCGCTCTACACTTATACACATACACTATGAACCGATTATCTACTACTTCATAAAAGCAACCATATCATAAAATATCACCAACATTTCAAACAAAACGACAAAACTAACCTTCCCAACTTTAGCAACTTCCAAGGAAGCCTTCTCAAGTATGAATATAACACCACCGCTATTCTTATCATGCGGCTGCTCATTCAAATTCACCGGAATCCCAGCAAGTTCTTGCGCAGCCGCTTCGGCTATCGCCTCATCGGATTCTGTGGCTCCACCCTTCAATTTCTTGTGGGCCCCATCATTCTCCACATTTTCTTCTTGCTGTTCTTCTTCTTCAACAAACCCTACATTTTCTTCCTCATCTTCTTCTTTATCATATCTTTCGGTTTTGTTCTTCTTTCTTTTACGCCCCTTAATTGCATAAGGTCTCACCATTTTCTATAGTTCAATAACAACAATAAAGATTTATCCTTTTAGCAAATACGTATTCAAACTTGTAATAATTAGCAAACCCATATGCATACTTCTACGCTCCTTAGGGAGTGTTCGGGATGCTTATTTTTTTCTGCTTATTTAAAGCAGAAGTGGTTATGTGTTATCCAAACTGGTTCTGCTTATCTGTTTATGTTCTGGTAATATAAGCAGATTCTGATAAGCATGCAGGGAGCTGCTTATTTCAAAGTGCTTATTTTTGCTTAAATTAAAGTTACTTTTCTACAAACAATTTAACTTAAAACCCTTTATTGATTAACTTGATTACAGTTTTTCAACAAATACCTATTTCACCAAGTACTATCGCCCTATTTATACAATAAGCAAATCCAAACACCATTTTCAGAAGTACTTATTTTTAAGCAGAAAAAAAAAAACCCCAAACACCCCCTTAATTGCACACAAAGATTCAATTCTAAGCTAATGGGCATTCAAATTAGTACTTCAAAAAAAAAAAAAAAAAAAAAAAACTAACAATTTAACAGAACCCATATGTATTTAAACCAAATAAAGTCTCACAATATCTTATAACTAAGCTAAAGGGTACTCAAATTAGTAATCTTTTTAACAAATGAAGTGACACCAAATTTTTATGTTACAATAACAACAATAAAGATTCATACTTTAAGCAAAAGGGTATTCAAATTAGTACTTTTTCATAACCAAGATTGCAAATTAAGCAAAACCCACATGAAAAATAAGGTTTACCTTAGATAGGCAGAAATTGATTGAGTGGTTATGGCGGCTATGAGGTTTTTGGTAAAACACGGCTGAGGTTTAAAGAAGGTTTTTTGATGATATTATTTGGTTGAGGGAAATGTTTTTGTCATTACCCCTTTAGGTTTTTTTTGTTTGTAGTTTATATCCTTGAAGTATGTATGGTTTTGATTTGCCTCAAAGTACTTTTTGTTATATCCATTTACTATCGGGTAGGATTAAGGTTGTCTACATTCTATCTTCTCATTTTTCGTTCAGGCAGGGTTTTGTATTGTTGTTGTGGCACTTGGATCTGGATGAGATGTAAGTTGTGGATTTGTGGTTGAATTAGGTGCGTTTAGTTGTAAAAGAAATGTTTAAATTTTCATCTTGAAGTTATTATTTAAAATAGGATGGAGTATTGTCTGATTGTCTCAAGAGAAGTGTGGAAAATTTCAAGAAAACGAGTTTTTAAGTTATTGCACTTTTCATTCTTGAAAAATAGAAAACTGCATGAAAAATTGTAGAAAGGTATAAAATGATTTCCCAGATACTGGTTATAAATTAAAAAAGATAGTTTTTTATTTTCCCATATTATTATTTTATTTTATTATTTTTTTTTTAAGTTAGTAACAATTTGAACACGTTTCTCATTCTTTCAGTTTTTTTCTTACTACTAAAAATATAAAAGTTTGTTGTGTTTGGGTTAGAGTGATTTTTAGTTGACTCATGAGATATTGTTTATTTGTTTTTATTTAAAATTTAGGGATAAGTAATCACGCTTAACACATTATTGACAAGATTAAAGCTTTGAGGTTTATTAATCGAAAAACTCAATAGTTGTTGAAACCTACTTCTTAACTCATTTTGTTTTTTTAAATATGTGATACCCATGTTTATTGAATTGCATCTTAATACTTAATCATGAAATACTTTTATGCTATGAATAGATTTTTAACCTTCTGCCATATATTATTACCATCAACTTTACCATAAAACTAGAAAAATATACTAGTATCGAGATACTTGTCTCTTTCCGCATTTTTAACATACTACAACAACTACAACATTCACGTACATCATAAAATTACTATTCATATCTTTTATTACAAGAACAGTTTTATAACAGTTGGGGTTGCAGTCGAACAAGGTTCAGTTTAGCGGGTCAGCACACTCACACATATGATTACTTAATAATGTAAAAAAGAATAACTTCAACTCGAACATTTTTAACCTACTTAATATGGACACAACTTGCGTAAACTTCAGCTAAATGGGTTGTAAATGAGTCTGGTTGTTCAACCATGTTATAAATGGATTTTAAACGAGTCGTGAACGTGCACTTTAACAAAGTGACAATTGCATTTTATGTTGTCTTTTTCAAAGTTTCATTGTTAAACCAAAAGGTAGAGTGTGAACATGTAATTTAGGCCAATTTAAACATAACCATTTTAAGAAACAAGTTATGTGACTCGACCTTTTGACATACCAACTCCATTAACCATTTGTTAAGCGAATGAGACGACTTGCGTATACTCAAAAAGCGAGACATTACTAAACAAGAAAAGCCCCTTCTATCTTATTAGCAAAGCGCTAACGCGCGCCCTGCAATCAAACTAAAGTTTCGCCTTGATCGATACGACAATCTTACTAATAGAAAGGGTCAAAATGCGCTCAAGCAACCTATCTTACTAATATAATAAGAAGGCCTATCTAAGTCCTATGGTTGTAAAGCTACAGCTCGAAAGCCGGCCTTACCTTCTATGTTTTTAGTAAAGGGCCTTTTCAATAAGGCTGTACATATGTTATGTACACATGATGCTTAGACAGTTATAGCTTTAATACAAAATGTTTAGACTAAGATAAGATATGTCCAACATTACATAAGCAATGTGTCATAGACACTCACAAAAACAAACATAAACACAAAAAAAGAAAAGCCCAAAGTCGGACAATGACAATAACCTCTCTAACCTAATCCATTTTCATTTCTCTCTCAATTGACCCAAAAATAAAAACCCCCAAATTCCACAAGCTCCTCATTTCTAGGGCTCCAACTTTCAACCAATAAAAAAGAAAAACCCAAAGACTCATTCAAACCTTATTCACAATCCAATAAAAAAAAAAATCCCCAATTTTTTTAAAAAAAATTAGGGTTTCTAAATCAAGATCGATCAAATTGAACTCACAGGTGTGTTGATTTTCTCAATTGATTGCTGTTTTATGGTTTGATTGATTAGTTCTCAAAAGGGTTTTGTTTAATTTTGATAATTTTGTGTAGTTGATTAGAATTGAGATTTTTAGGGTTTTGGTGGTTTAGGGTTTGGGATAAAGATTTGGTTTTTAGGGTTTATGTGATTGGCTGTGAATTGGGTTTTGTTGGATTGGAATGAATTGAGGTTTTTAGTGGGAAAGATTTGGTTTTTAGGTTTGAGAAATGGATAATAATTCGGATTATTCGCGGAATAGGAGTAATGAGTATTTGGGTGTGAATAAGATTGGGAAAGGTATTAGGAAAAGTCCTTTGCATCAGCCGAATTTTGCGAATCCTGCTAGGCAACAACCGCAGCCGCAAGTGTATAATATTAATAAGAATGATTTTCAAAGTATTGTTCAGCAACTTACGGGTTCGCCTTCTAGGCAACAGTCGCAAGAACCGTTACCTAGACCTCCTATGAACTCGCCTAAGCCACCTAGTAATCGGTTGCATCGGATTAGGCCTTCACCGTTAACACCGTTAAATGTAACTAGGCCGCGTATGCCCATGCCTATGCATCATCCACCACCACCACAGGAACAGATGATGCCTCATCGTCCACCGGTTAGTAATCTTGGTAGGCCTCCCCATAATGGTCAACAGTATGGTAATCAACGACCGTTACCGCCTATGGTGGGACCACCCCAAAATTCCGGGGATCATCCCGGGTGGTCTAATACAGCAGAGTCGCCAATATCCGCGTATATGCGGTATCTTCAACATTCCATTGTCGATTCAGCCCAAGGACACCCGCAAGGGCATCCACAAGGACATCCCCAAGGGCATCCACAAGGACACCCGCAAGGGCATCCCCAAGGACACCCGCAAGGGCATCCCCAAGGACATCCGCAAGGGCATCCACAAGGACACCCGCAAGGTCCCCCTCAGTATCAGCAAAATCCGCAAGGTCAAAGTCAAATGCAAAGTCAACATCAGCCGCATCAGCAGCAGCAGCAGCAACAGTCATCTGGATTGCTTCAGTACCCGCTACTCCCGTCACCAAGAATGAACGGCCCACCGCCACCTCTTCCATCACCTCGGATGAATGGGGGGGCGCCTCTGCTCCCTCATCCACCACTTCCGTCACCAAGAATGAATGGCCCACCACCGCCTTTACCGTCGCCAACTTCTCAGTATCTTTTACCATCGCCAACTTCACAGTTTTTGTTACCATCACCATCGGGTTACTTAAATTTGCTGTCACCTCGATCACCATACCCGCTACTATCTCCTGGATATCAGAATCCGCCACCATTAACACCAAATTTTTCATTTTCTTCCATGACTCAACCGGGTCCTGGACCTCAACCGCCACCGTCTCCTGGTATGGGATTTCCGTCACCAGGGTTTTTCTCAATGCCGAGTCCAAGATGGAGGGATTAGATGATAACAGTGGAAAGATGCTAACATTGTGTGGAATATGGATTCATCGTTGCAGCGAAGGTACATTGGCTGTAAAATAGTCTTTTGGAACTTTGAAGTGGTTTTTGTTTTTTTTTTTGTTGCTCTTTACTGTTTATAAACTTTGAATGCTTTTTTAGAATTTATAGTTGGTAACGAGGGTCATCTGTTTATTTCTTGAACAAGTTATACATTAGGTGTTTTAGTGAAGATTCAAGAACATATTCAGATTGTAGATGCTTGACAGAAAATGTAGTCGGGTCATCATTATTGAATTTGTTATGTAGGTTGTATGATGGGAGATTCATCTCAGTGTTTTAATACTAAATCGCAGCTCATTGAGTTTCTTTTGCAAGATAGTTTGTTGTTATCGGATCTTGTTTCTTTTTGTGATGCTTAGTGGTTGATTATTGATGTGATTTAGGTATTACTGAACTTGACAGACTATGTTCATGGTTAGGATATCTGTCAAGATCATGAATCGACCTTTTCCAAATAAGTAATTAGAAACCAAATTCATACTGTGTGTTGAACTGCTGATCATGTATATTACTATTGCCTTTGTCAGATCAGTACCTTTAGACAACACTTATATGTGGCCAAGTGCCTCAGATTGCCAATTTAGATCTTGTTCAGTTTCTTATCCTACCAGGATACTTTAAATGTGGCAAAAGGGTTTGGGTGAAATGTCCATGTTGGGTTGGGATGCTGTAAGCATTTGAATATGCTAGGTTGGCTTTCAAGGGTGTCCTACTTGATTATAATCCCAAAGTGAGTATTGATAGTAAAGGACAATCGTGTATGTCTTATATTGGTTGGTCCACCTCTACATGGAGTTCAGGGTTGTAGCTCATTGTCTGACATCGACAAGATCTTGTCTGCATTCTATCTTTTCTGATTTCCTATAGATGACCATATTAACTACCAAGATATCTTTTGAATTAGTTTGCATTTTGTCTTTTCTACCATATATTCTGTGAAGATCTTGTGCAACTGTGCAAGTTTGTGTTTGCTTTGAGTTGCACTATATCATAAGCATATTTCAGCTGAAGTGAAATAGTTTTGCTAGACTCACAACCCTGCTGCCGTACATGAGGAAGCACTTACATCATGCTTGATTAATTAGCTGCTATTTTGGTTCAATGCAGTAAAATGCGTATTAAATGTGTCGCACGCTTGTAAAACTTAGGTGGCTATGAGCATAAGTCATGATCGTGATAGACGTGTGTGAGATATCCGTTTAAAAAGAAAATCTACCAATATCAATTATGAAAACGATTATTACAATGTTAATAAGATTTTTTTGACTTGATCAACTCTAGTTCTGTAATACTTTGAAACAACTTTAGAGGGAGCCAAAAACTATTTTTATCTAAATTGCATCAGCCGATTTAGTAAACTAGTGCACAATAAGCTTTCGATTTTGTATGCATAATGGGGGAACTGATTCACTTGCGGCTCCACACTGACAGGCAACCAACATGTGAACGGTAAATCGCATAAACAAACTTTTTCAAACACTATTCAGTAATCCTTTGAACAAGAGTGCACTAGCAATAAAACTATACTATAAAGAGATGTATATCCTTCGTTTACATTGGTTTATTTTTTGATATGATCACTGAGAACCTTGTCTTATGTTTTGCTTGTTACTTTCACAACATATCTTTGTGTCCTCCTCAAAAACCAATATACTTTCTTCTGTATGCTCACTCATGAGTCGTTTCTAGAAAATCCAGAAAGGTCTAGGGGTCGCCATCAACGTTAGCGTGTGCCATCTCATATTTCAAATTCAACTAAAGAAAAAAGAATATCAAGCTCGCAAAACCAAATAACACAAAGAATACTAAAGAAACATAACTATTTCATTACTCTTTTTGTTAAATATAAGGTCTAATGGGGACCTTGAACCAACAAATGAAGTTACTCGTTCAGAAGTCATGAAACTTGACTATGGAAACAGTCTAATTATAAAACGAAGGGTGGAAAAAAATCGTGTAAGGAATGCGTTTATGATCATGTGGTTGAGAGCACAGGAGAGATCAACCCAAGCTTGACCTCACAATTTCGTAAGCCAAAAAACAAGCAGCATTAGCCGGGACACTTCTTGCCATTGCAGGTCCAAAACCTTTATATAAACCACCAACTCCCTCAGCTTTAAGAATCTTCTTAAAAGCATCAGTTGAACCCGAATACTTAGGGTTTTTGTAATCATCAATCTGAATTGCACTCTTGATGACATCAGTAGGATAAACTGAAATCCAAAAGGCACCACCAGCAATACCTCCAGCCATGATCATTGAACCACGACCCAAACCAGAAGTGTCGGTCCCACCGGCAAAATACTGCTTCATAGCCTCGTATACTCCAAACATGGCTGCATTTCCGGGTACTTCACGACCCATTGTGGGAATTAGTCCTTTAAATAGACCTTTCACGCCTCCTTCGGACCTCAATACTTGCTTTGCAACATCCATTGGACCAGTATACTTCAGTGCAGCAGTTACCGTTCCCCCTGGACCAGCTACTGAAGCAACAGCTGCACCTTGGGCTTGCAATCTACATTTTGACATAAAAGTTAAGAAACGATTACCTATAAGATGGTTTCAATTCAAGGTGGCACAATTGGTCAAAAGTCAGCACCGTTTGGGTTGACCTGCAAACCTTCTTTTGCCCATTTTGTTGGGCTATTTAAAGCGTTAAATATGATTTACAAAGACATGTTTTTATAATGATAATTTAATTCT
This sequence comes from Artemisia annua, assembly GCA_014162995.1. Lineage (NCBI taxonomy): Eukaryota > Viridiplantae > Streptophyta > Magnoliopsida > Asterales > Asteraceae > Artemisia > Artemisia annua. The sequence continues at coordinate 90,575 of LBNU01017679.1, forward strand.
AAAATCAAAAATGTTAGGAGGCTGTAAACATTAAAAATAAGGTACTTTAGTTGCATAAAAATATAAAAAACAAGCATTTATTCCATTTGTCCCGTTTTAGTCATTGAGATTCTTTTGTACATCTTAGCCAACGAAAGATGATTTTGTCTCCCTTTTGGTCAATTTGTAGCAAAAGAACCTTTTAAAACCGGCTTTCAAATAAAATTTTAAGAATACTGGTTACAAAATAACTCAAGCAAGTCACAAACGACAAAACCATCTTTAAATAACAAAACCATCTTTAAGTTTGTATGTTATGCACAAAAAAGGCCTTAAATACACTTTAGGCAACTTTCAAATACCATCCCGTTTGACATGTTAACCATTAAGCTAAAATAACTAATTTAACCAGAGAGGGATTAACCATCAATTCATAGCATTTATCAGGTCATTCATAAGTTGGTAAGTAAAGAGGTCGGAATATTGAACGCTAGTTTGAATTAGTTATGTAATTAAAAATGGAACTAGTAACGTAGTTCTGAAAATTTTCAAGAAAATTAAAGCGAGAAAGTTGGAAATTAGCACGTGTGACATAGGAAAGTGGCAATCTTTGATTCACTAACCTGCACTTGATCAACTCAGTAGGGGTGGCCAAAATGGAGACCGCAACTCCAGCACCGGCTCCAGCAATGACCTGCTGATTCACAGTGAGGGGTGCACCAGGTTCAGACCTCAAAAGTGCTTCCATTTGTCCTCTAACTGTGAATAGTACAGCATTTAAGGCTGCCACAGTGGCAAGAGGGGCTCCCATGCCTTTGTATAGACCTCGTGGACCTTCTGCTGCGAGTGTTTGTTTAACAGCATCTATCGCACCAGAATATCTAGGAAGTTGACCAGGTGGTGGGACCGGTTGACTTTGGAGTTTGACCTTGATAGTATCGAAAGGGTGTCCAACTATCAATTGTGCTGCCCCTCCTATTGTTCCGGCGGCTAAGTCCTTTGCTACTTCCGCCATCTGCAAATATTCATTAAATATACTGACTATTAGGATTTAGTTTGATTCAAAAATCCATCTTTCTTGATACATATGTACACCCTCCACGCCCTTAACATTTTCACACAACGTATATTACTTCATGGTTCATACAAAACAAACATATGGATATTGACATTTATGCCCTTGCACCAATTTTATCTATTTTCAGTGAACCTATATGTGTGAGGATAATCTCAAAACCTACATATTTGGTGTATATAAGGTTAAGGTTGTAATATGAACATGATGGGGGAAAATAGGTAGCTTTGGTTTGAACATTTAGAAGACAGAAATTCAAATTTTCATGGAACATACTAAAATGGAAATTGTTGCAAATTTCATCATCCTTGAATCGGTAACAGAGATATATTCCGCTGAAGCATGTTAAGCCCATTATTAAAGGATGTAATTTCAATGAGCTGCTAGTGTAGAACAAACCATATGTTTTGAAAAAGCCATTTTCCAACATATTTCTGATTACGGGCCATTTTCCTATGCGTAATGTATCATGATAAATTGTCCTAAAAATCGTATTAGAAGCCTGGTAAACATCACCAATGGAGTCCTCGTTGGGGTGTACACAGATAAAAATAAAGACCAGTTTTTTTTTTTCATAAAAAATTTACTGATCTGCTAAAAAACTAAACAAAAACTTTTAAATGCTACACTTTGGTTGCTTATAAGAGACAGACAGGAATCCAAACGAATTATGGGACACATCTTATAACACAATAGAAACTTTTACGATTCACCTTCAAGCTTTACAAACCATTCAACCCCATGTCCATATTTGGCTTTTAGCAGTCAAATACTCAAACATATTCCTTCAAACGTTAAAATACAGAAAATTTGTTTGCCCCACCACATGGAAGAAAATGACATCTACATTAAATGATCAAAAGTTCATCAAACAACCAACAATTCAAACATATAAAACCAAATACAGTCAGGTTAATCTCGGAAATACGATCTTACAAGTTGACTTCATAATCAAATTCGAACTTTTCTAAAAGACATGAACACACATAGTTAACACAATAATCACAAGGACACACCACATACTAATTTCATCATATCATATCATCATTCATATCAAAATAAAGCATTGATCAAATTACACATAATATGTTCTTTTTTTGGTAACCGTGTTTTTCGACGTTTAGGCTGACTAATCCCAAGGGCTTAAGGCCAACGCCACACAGGCTCAAACCAGACAAAGACTCCAGGACCACTTCAAGGTTATTTGCAACAAACACACATAAGTTCATCCACCACTCTAAATATACTAAACCAAACAACTCAAACCTTAAAGATTCATCAAACAAATAAAAAAAACCTTTCAAAACAATAAAGATCATACCTTTACACAATTTCAGATGAACCCAACTGAAAATAAGCAAAACCCTTAAAGAATCTTGATCTGAAAAAAATACCAATACAAAGTACTATTAAATAAGGAATATAAAAACAACTCACCTACCATTTGACATTAAAAAAATGTTACTATGTCAAAACATGCCAACAACCATTTTCAACAAAGTTTTAATAAACTTAACTAAATATGGGTGAAAATAATCAAGATTAATTAAGGAAATTGAAGTGGGGTTTGGATTCTGTCACTATCAGATGTTGGTGGATGATCAAAGTCAACTACATACGGTTTTGTTGGGTCAACAGATGCTAAAAGAGTTTATTCTATTGGTCAGAGTAAATTTGTTGGGTTGGGTTGGGTAATTTCACATGTCACCTTATTACCTTAAAAAAAAAATTAAAAAAAAAAAATGTTTATTTATTATTATTTTTTAATAACGGAAACACAAGTAGAAAAAATCTCAGCTCAATTTTGTCATGGGATGATAAAGTAATTTGGCTAGCGAATAAATTAAAATTAAGATAAAATGAACCTAAATTTTTTTTATCAAAAAATGTTTGATTAGTGTATTTAAAAAATAGTTATGCAATAAAGAAAATAAATGTATTACACTTGTCACGAAATGAATGAATTATTTATAACTTTAGATCTTCTTGTTTGGCATATATATCAACACTCGTTAAACAATATTTGATCAAAGAAATAAACAAAAAAAGCACACAATTTTTTTATTTTTTTATATATTTTTTATTATTATATTTTTTTGTTCAATTCTATTTTTACTTAACTTAAATGTTATACTTACCCAAATAGTTGGTTACCCGCGCGTAGCCGTAAAAATAGTATTTGAAAAACAACGATCAACTTTACTAAATTATAGTGAGTGTAAAGGTTTTATGACAAATAATGTTATAAAGTCATAGCATATGAGAGTTTTAGCCCAAATAGTTAAAGCCTATACGACTATAGCTGCCTAGTCCACAATGAAAGAAATAAATGTATTACAATTGTGATGAAATGAATGAATTATTTATAACTTTAGGTCTTCTTGTTACCCATATATATCAACACTCTTTAAACAAAATCTGAGCAAATAAGAAAAGAAAAAAGCACACAAGTATTTATTTATTTATTTACTTCAATTTCATTTTTAATCAACTTAAATGTTATACTTACCCAAATAGTTGGTTATCCGCGCGTAGCAGCCGTAAATATAGTATTTAACAAAAGAACGATCAACCGTTACTAAATTATAGCGAGTGTAAAGGTTTTATGACAAGTAATGTTATAAAGTCATAGCATATGAGAGTTTTAGCTCAAATAGCTAAAGCCCATACGACCATAGCCATAAAGCTAAAGGTTCAATATATTTCACCTGGAGAACCAACTCCACAACAAATATCAGCCGAAAGCATTACGTCCTTTGCCGAGATAATCAACTTCCAAAGGATGCCCTGACAGTTTATCCTCCAAATCTTTATTGTACTATTGCCACGTGTAACTACCTCATTAGTGCAGGGGTAGCGTTACGGGTATTTCGTCAGTACATACAGATTGTGTCGAACATTCCCATATCTTCAAGAGCCAAGGATGTTATGCCACATGTCATTCTTGTCTCCCCCATAGGATGACCTCCACGTGGGTCATCTAAAGCCGTCAGATCACATCCATGAATCAGACATAATCTAAATGCATCCCTATAAATACACATGCATTTCTAGAGAAGAACCAAGTTATCTTCTCCATATTTTCACACAAAAAACACACACTAAACCCTAGTTGTATGTGAGCGTTACCCCGACTTTAGATAAACACTCTTATCTCGGGGTTTTTACGACCCACAGAACATACGATTAGTCTCATTTCACACCACAAACTCATACTAATTCTTGCTTTACGTACCATGCGTGAACATGGCGCCATCACGGGACCCATGACATAAACAAAGCCATTGGTCCAAATTCAGATGCCGGAAAACCCAAAAATTTCATTCTTTTCGTTACAAACACGAACAAAATTTTCATCTCACTTTCGCCATAGATAAACAATTTGTTTCAAAAACATAACGGATGTGCAAAACCAAATTTAACTAAAAAACAAACTAAAAACTCGACAACTACCTCATGTACACATGATTCAAACTTAGTTACTGGGAAAGAAATGAAACAGTGAGGTACTTGAGAAATGGGTTCCAACAACTAAGGAACAATTTTATTGGGAAGGATTCATACCTTATTTGGATCCAGTAGTCATCACAGTTGTAATTGCTTCGTATAAGATAAGTAGGATCTACATCGATGGGGATAACTCAGTCAACATCATGTATGACCATTGTTTCAAGCAGCTACCTAATGATACGCCCTCGGACTACTCCTCTTATTGGGTTCTTATCTGAGAGATCTCTGCCTGAGGGAGTACTCTAACTGGAAACCATAGTGGGAACTCGCCCACTCTCAAGAACATTGATAATGGAATTTCACGTTGTCAAATTAAATTCCCATCCTGTTCAAAATAACATATACCACATGAGTCAATCACTATCGAAAAAAACCTCCCACCCCAGGCAAAACTCAGCTCATTTAATTACTTGCAAACAGTCTTGATGTTTTCCTAGACACTAATCGACATGACAGGCGTCCCAAGAGAATTAGCTGAACATAGCATGGGTCTCAACCAATATGCAACACCTGTCAGGAAAAAAAGGAGGATCCTCTCCCTCGAAAGGTCATAATCCATGACTGCTTAGGTTAATGACATCGTCTAGGCAAGAATCCTTTGTCATGTTAAGTATCACACTTGGGTTGCAAACCGAGTCCTGGTGAAAAAAGGAAATGGCACCTCGCTCATGTGTGTCGACATCACTGACTTAAACAAGGCATGCCCTAATGACAATTATCCACTACCTCCAATCGACTGGAAAGTAGAATCCCTCTCTCGCTTTAAACACAAATGATTTTCTTGACGCTTACAAAGGCTACCATCAAATACTCATGAAAAATTCAGATGAGGACAAGACAACCTTCTACACAAATAAAGGAATATATTGTTACACAAAGATGCCTTTAGGCTTCAAGAACGCAGGAGTCACATGTTGGAATTTTATACTCATGTCATACATATATAAATAAAAGCATCAAGTAAGCATAGCGGAAGCAATTAGGATCATATAATGCATAATTAATTAACCAAACATTAAAGGTAAACGTACCTTTTGATTCTAGCCCGAACAAGAATCAATAAGAGCAAATCTTCAATTCAAGAACCCTAATTAGGGTTTATATGGATTATAAGAATTACCCCTTACCTTTTTGTAATTCAATCCAAGAATCAAACAATAGTGTGTTTGATTCACGTTCTTGTACACACGTACTACTTCAAGTAAAAGTTTATGCAAGTAAATTGAAAACACAAAGCAAAAATCGAATCCCTAAAGTTAGGGATTGTTAGATCGAATTTTGAGAGAAGAAAAGAAAGAAAACACCAAGTTAATGTGTACAAGAGATAAGAAAACAATTAACCTTGGGTTTGTATATATAGTGTGACATTACTTGGAGTAGGCCGATCCCGATCGGTTTGGGATCCCTAAAGGGATTCCGGAACCTTCTTGACTTTCCAATAATTCACACAATAAACTTTCCTTATTTTCGTCTAACGGTCGTTAGTCAATTCCGTTAAATACTAACGGTCGTTACTCGTATTGTGTTTATTAATAATTATACATAACATTTATAAATAATTATTCATTTACTCTTCATACGTAAAGTGTGCAATCCCGTGATCTTAAGTTCGATCCTAACACACAACTATTAATTTATGTTCATAAAACTAACAGCTCCCACTTGGACATATCTTAATAGTGTGATCACATTCGGTTAGCGTCTTGCAACACGCCGATGCCTCTTAGTACGAATCAAGTAAGGCTCCTGGAAAACCTTTTAATGATTTCTCATTATTATTATCCTTTTGTTTCTAATACTATGTTAATAAGGATACGGATCAAAGTCATTCCTTAATTAACTATTCTGTTTCTCGTTGTTTGTGATTGATCAAGATTACCAAATCATCTGAACATATTCAGGGAAGATCTTGGGCGTGCGCACGCAAACATCTTGACAACCCTACAAGGGGCCCAGCAGTATTAAACTCCAAAATAAATTTGAAGGAACAAATTCTGTATTGACTACAAGCAAAACCCACGAACTTTGTAACACTTCCGAAAACAACCCTTATGACTACCAGTTACGTATAGTGTTAAGTTGTTTCACAAAAATGCACTACATTCATGGCAGTTATCTTGTATCTCAAATCTGAGGATAACTTCTTAGGATTTACTTAATGACAAGATCCATAAAGTAACATCATGTAGTTGGGATAAGTCCTATATTCGATATCATTGAATATCATCTGAAATGGCATGTCTACGCATCAATATACTTTTAAGTATATTACACCAAATTCAGATTTGTCTTAATTTAATAATATTCCCATATTATTAACCGACAACGGACAATTTAGAATAACATTTATTCACGGATTTAAACATGTAAATATAGGATACAATTTATTATTTAATGAAAACAAACGTACCAAGTACTTCAATTCATTATAAATAATAATTGTTTAACATCCCTTATCCAAATACTAAATAGATCAATGCATGATAACTCTAGTTGATGAATTATATCTCAAGTAATGACATTCATACTTGTTGACAAAACATAAATCATCCAACTTTGATCTATCGGAATTTTGAGAATACTTATTTAAGAATTCAACTAGTGAAGTTCTTCTATGTGGATACTCAACTATTTTGATAATGACACATGATATTTCATAAAATGTGTGACATCCTTAACACCAATTTATAACAATCAAACTTCTAAAACATTTTAAAGTTTAAAGTATTCTTATTCTTTAATGTATAATGCAACTATGCTTAATAAGCACAACTAGTACATATAGCTAAGGATGAAATCCTTACCATTACTAATATTGAGTGTCATCTCAATTTCATTAGCATCATTGTATGCAAACAACAATATGCTTTTAAAAATTCTCGTAAACATTAATATCAATTGTGTAGTGTTTGATGCCTTCCAAACATTCAAGTTTGTCAGCTATGACAATTTTCACAACAATTTGAAAAATTGTTCATCTATAGAATCTGGAAGCTATTCCAGGCTGAGGATGTGATTCTCTATCCAAACATATTCCTTTAGAATATTCATTACATAAGTTATCTAATAACTTTCAATTAGATATCAATGTTGTCAAATCATCTTGTAATTAAGCATGATACAACAGTAACATGATGTACATGAAAAATCCTTGAATCATACCTAGATTTTATTCATGTTCTATATATTCATTTAGATATTTTAAATGATATATCATGTTCTATTAGATTTATTTACCGCATATATTTATGTTAATAAACATTCATTCCAAGGTTGTATGTCATATTATGCGCTGTGGATTGCAACACCGCACCTAGCGTATTTACCTCTGCGAGGGATCTCGAGAAGCTTGCATCCCCACCAGGCAGTGTACCTGA
>LBNU01017680.1:1512-11520 GCA_014162995.1 Artemisia annua
ACTGTGAAAATCAGGACGAGGAATGTATCCAATCGGTCACGTTCTACTGAGTCGTGTTCACTCTATGACCCCTTAAAATCGTATTGAAAGATAATGAATAGTCAACACACCGTATAAGCTAAAATATGTAAATATACGATGATACATAGGCAAAATGAAAACCGGGCGTTTAAGGGGAAGAAATGTATTCCGTGATCCTTTGAACGTTTTGCTACCTTTTCAAGTTTAAAGAGAGGTGTGAACATTATTTATCTTAAAAGCGTAATCGTGATTACATTGGCGTGAGGACACCGCAATACCTAAGTCTGTGGGATTTTGGGTATGTGCTTATGCACATACCTTTCTAATTCACCCAGTTATTAGCACTATTATAAGACCAAAAACTAACTAAACGCCAAAGATATCTTGTGTTTGTCGTTGGATCGGCAGGAAAGGATATTGCATAAATGGCATGAAAATCAACCAAAAAGCATAAAACGAGCACGAGATGGAAAAGTGTCAAGAAGCCGAGGCAACGATGACTAATCTACGTAGTAAAAGCCCAAGTACGACAAAGTGATTTCGTAAAGCTCGAAAAGATGAAAGAAACGCTAATCGAATATGAAAGAGACTTATAAGAAAAGCTTCCAAATTTGAGCAAAGGTGAACGTTTTTACATCTTGAAGACCTTGAAATAAACGTCAACACCAAAGCCTCGAATTACCAGAGTTATACATTAGTATTGTAAGACGTTGAGTAGCTAAATGTAGTTTATATTCACTTATCAGACTTGTAAAAGTCTAGGGGGCAAAGCGTACACGTAAGCAACTTGTAAACCCCCTAGCTGATTTATAATATCATTTGTAGCTTCACCTTTGTAAGCATTAGATTATTTCATTAGAGTAGGAAGGTAGGTGTCAAGTCTTAGCTTATTGTGCTTGTAGTGTAATTCTTCATCTAATGTAAGCTTATTGAGTCTTATTTTAGCTGTATATGCCGCGCTCTTAATCTTTATTGTCTTAATCCTTTACAGTTTTCTTAAATTTTACACATAGCTCTTTATAAGTTTCTTACCACCCTATTGCACTGGTTTTATTGGGTAGTGAATAACTACATAAATAGCTAGGGCTTGTAACCCAAGTCGTGCTAGTAGCTCTATTATTCTAGCCTTATTCAGTCTTTAAAATCTGTTTTCATTTAAAGATTTTATTATTTTAGATTTAAGATTAAGCTTTCTATTTCATTATTAATTTTATAGTAGGCTTTGTAACTTAAGTTGGGCTTTATCTAGTTTTGTTAGTTATTTAATATTTTAAAGTATTTTCATAGCTAGTTCTATGATTTTACTTTGTGCAACAAAGTGTATCATGTTAAAAAAAAAAAAAAAAAAAAAAAAAAAAAAGAAAAGAAAAAAACACATTACGTAAGTTTTTATTTATAAAAGTCAAAGAAAGCTTGACATCTTTGACTTAGAAATTGCAAATATGAAATACACCTAAATTGTATTGCGAGAATGAATGAAAATAAGTAGTGCGAGTATCAGTTTGGTCCAATAGGGTTGTGAGTTTGACAACTTTAGCGAGTAGCAGTTTCTTTGCGAGTATGGGATAAACAGAATTGCTAGTATGGGAATGTGTATTGCGAGTATGAGTGATTATACTTGTCTAGCGAGTATGGTGTCCACATCTTTGCGAGTATCACAAAACTTGCGAGTATGGCAGCATGCTTTATAGCGAGTATGATCTCTTGATTGCTTAGCGAGTATGGATTGTCCAAGGGTTGCGAGTTTGGTCCTTTCCTCCACTCCTTGCGAGTTTTGTTCATTTCTTCTTAGTTCATTTCTTTTTTTTAAGTCGAGTTAGACTTTTGTTACACCTCATCGTTTATCGAGTGAGGTTTTTATTTTCTAAAAATCTAAACGTTATGCTGTCGAAATTTTCTAAAATCTTTTTAGTGTCGTTTCTTATTTAAGTCTCGTGTCTTTTAGTTTTTCGTCTTAAACTTCAATTACGTTTAAATGTTTACAAGTCTTTTCATTTCTTTATCGCTTAACGTTTTTAATATGAGTCGTGAGTAGTTTTTAAACGTGTTTTGCTTAGTGATTCGAGTTTGTGAGTTAAGTAAGAGCGTTAAACGTTTGTGATAAATAATCGTGAGATTACTTAGACGTGTGATTTAATTATTCAAAGAAAAAAACCTTTGGACGATTAATTCACTCGTCTCGAGTTATTATCTCTTCAAAAGATTAATTGACAACTAATCTCGAGAAAGGAAAATAACTCGTCACAAACCTTTACCTCAAGCTTAATGAACTTATTCGCGTCGCTTTGCAAACACATTGTCTTTTAAATTCATTTACCGTTTTCATTTCTTATCGCACTTTAATTACCGCTTTCTTTAATAGCTTTATTACATGTTTCTTTACTCGTCTACTTATTTCATGTCGTTTTACCGCTTTCCTTTACTTTAATTTGTCATTGTAGTATAAACAAAACAAAACCTTCTTTTAAACCTATTCACTACACGTAGCTCACGATCTTGAGTGACGAGATCAGTTCAACCCTCGTTGGGACTACGACTCGAGTTTACGAGCTTCACCGCTTGCTAAAACGCTCAAATCATTTTGGCGCCGCTGCCGGGGAGCGGTTGATAAGATTAAGTCGTTCGATCGTTTGAGTAATGAGTTTTGAAGATCCTTCTTTCAAGAAGTTAAAGCTTTTGTAAATATTTCCAAAATATAAAAACACAAAAATATTTTCTCTTCCAACTTGTTTTCACTTTTGATTTCCACTTTTCTAAAGTCAAAAATCCAAAAAGATTTTATTTTTCAAAATTGGTTTTCACTTTTAACTTTTCATTTTTCAAAACATAAAAACCTAAAAATAATCTCCTTATCTTCATATCATTTAATGGCGGACACGCGTTCTATGGAGGAATTGCTCCAAATTCCTGTACGTCTTGAGAAGGCCATTGTTATTCCACCGATTCTTGCAGATGAATATCGAATCAACGTCGAGTTACTTGATTTCATTGATCCTTTCTTTGGTTCCGAAAACGATGATCCTTACTCCCACATCAGCAGATTTTACCTAATAACCGGAACGTTCAAAATAAATCAAGTTCCTGATGATGTGGTGAAGCTAATCTTATTTCCGTTAATGCTTAAAGGAGCAGCTTCGAGATGGCTTGATCGTGAACCTCCTAATTCTATCACCACTTGGGATGATCTAGCATCAAAATTCGTGAATCGATTCTATCCTCATTCCAAAACGCTTGAGATCCGAAAAGAAATCATTAATTTCCAACAACGTTTTGATGAGACTTTCGCCGAGGCATGGGAAAGATTCAAAGATCTAATGAGAAAATGCCCATATCACGGTTTTTCAGAATTGCTTCAAGTCGACATATTCTTTAATGCTCTAATGCAAAATGATCAAGATTCACTCAATACAGCCGCCGGTGGAAATATCTATTGTCGAACTCCGAATGACGCCTTGAAGATTGTCGAAAACAAATCAAGAGTTCGCACGGCACAAAGCAAACCGGTTGTAAGTTCTCAATGTCGCTATGATAAATCATTTGGAGAGTTACTAGCCGAAGAACAAGCAGCTAAAGTGAGCGTTCAATTTTGCAAAACTTTCGTTCACAATGACGATGAGGATTCTATTCAAATGAAGGATTATAAAAATTCATCAGCTGCTATCACACCCGTCTTACCAATTATAAACCCAGAGGACTCTCTCATAATGGGGGACGAGCATCTTAGTACTATTCCGGCAACGGAATCTGGTGAATTCAATAAACCAAGTGCTGAGAACCTTGTCCCAATCCCAAGAGAGTCCGTGGAAATTTCTAACGGTGATCGTGAATTTGTTCTTGATACTCCCGACTCTTTCCATCCTTCTCTCACGACGGTTGAGGAAAGAAACTCCGTTTTGGAAGAGGTCGATATTTCTAAGCCGTCAGATCCTTTGGAGCCCGAGCTCAAGGATTCTTTACCCGATTTTGAAAAATTTGCTTTTGATACGGCAGAAGAATGTGAAGTATCCCCTGTTGACAAATCTAAAGATCGTTTTGAAATGTTCTCCGATTCCGACAATGAATACGATTCTTTATCTTTTGGAGACATCGATTATGTCGACGACTTAACTTCTGAGCTCGTCAACTTAGAAGAGGAAGATGATTACGAGGTTAAAGATGAAGCTCTTCGTGAAAAACTTTCGAAAGTATATCTTCTCATTGCTAAGATCGAAGCATTAAGTGGCAATCCCACTTCTCATCCCGATTTTTCTCTTCCAGTCTATGAAGCCTTTTCCTTTGATACGGAGGAGACGAGTCGTGGCAGTACCACCTCTCTTGCTTTTTCCTCTCCTCCCGAATATGAATCGTTTCAATTTGATCTTGAGAAAGACGTTAGTCTGGGGGGAGACGTACTTATTGACAAAATTATCCCATCCCTCCCACCCAAGTTTTTTAAAAATACACAAATGAGCTTTAACGATAAATTTCAAAACATGAAACTTGAAAAATTTGATTTTGAAAATGAAGAATTGATTTTCATGGTGATAAAAATCTTTCTTCCATTCTTCAAATTTACTGCAGCTTCTCCCATCCGTCATTCCTCCGGGAGTGAGGATGTTGTTTTTGATCCCGGCATCGTCGCTTTTCAAGCTGTGTGTTTCATTTGCTCCCCCAAGGAAAATTAAATTCGGGGCGAGTCTAAGCTATACGACTCGTTTCTAAACAAGCGCTTCGTGGGAGGCACCCCATGCTTATCCTTTTTATTTTATTATCTAATAAGTAACGCGAGGAGGGCGACCTTTTCCAATCTTGTGTTTGCTTGGTTGTTTGTGTTTGTGCAGATTTCCCCATTTCATGATGACTCTCGTGCTCGTGGATCGTCTCATCTCCACTCGAGTCCCATGTATTGATGCTTGCTTGGAAATCCTATATCCAAAATCTTATCGACTAATGGTATCTCTGGCATACTTAATAAACGGCCTTAGATTTATTGTTAGGATTACCCTTACCTTGAAAACATTGAGGACAATGTTTATCTTTAGTCTGGGGGGTGAATCTTCGATTTGACCTAGCACTTTCACCATTGCCGTTTACTTACGCAACCCTGTTTTTCCTCAAAAATCCACAAAAATTGAAAAATTTTGAAAAATTTCAAAGAAAAAAAAATGAGAAAAATTGAAAAAATTATGCAAAAATAGAATAAAAGTTTTGACACCGCGTTTGACTTTCCTACTAGGTAAGAGTGAGAATAAAAATTTTGACTTGATCCGGGCGTGTTGAGCCCTAGCTTGTTCCCTTAACCAATGATGATCACAAAAGCTTTTGCTAGTTTTGTACACAAGGAGCTACTCTTTTGTCGGCTCCCGTACTTGACTTTATATATGCGTGGCTTGATTATCGGCTAAGCATTCGCGGATCTCATTATTTGGGATTTTAAATTTGCGAAGAACGTGAAATGATAGAGCTTCTTTAGAAGTTAGATGCTAAGCATAGAGTAGTTGGATCTCTTTAAAGCTCATCGAAGGTACTCATGACTTTTTGTTCCCACAAAATTGCATCACCCCATATCTGTGCTAAATAATTAAAGATGTTAGGTTTAGCCGATGAGTAGTTCTTTATCTTCTTAAGAGAATCTTTGCTTGAAAAATTGGGTACACATCATGGATACACGCTAGTTGAGTTGTATTGTATTTCATTGTATAAGCGTAGTACGTATTAGTTTAGATTAGGAGTAGGGGGAAGGTAGGTGTAGTCTTAGCTTATTTTGTGCTTTAGTGTAATTTTTCTCTTTAATGTAAGCTTATTTGATGTCTTATTTTTAGCTTATTTGCGCGCTCTTTAATCTTTATTGTTTAATCTTTACAAGCTTTTCTTTAAATCTTTACACAAGCTTTTATAAGTTTCTTACCACCTTTGCATGGTTTTTATTGAGTCGAATAATACATAAATAAGCTAGGGCTTGTAACCCAAGTCGTGGCTTATTAGCTTATTTTTCTAGCTTATTTAGTCTTTAAAACTTGTTTTTCATTAAAGATTTTATTATTTTAGATTTAGATTTAAGCTTTTATTTAGTTTTATTAATTTTATTAGTTAGGGCTTGTAACTTTAAGTTGTGGCTTATTAGTTTTTTTTAGCTTATTTAATATTTTAAAAGTATTTTTCATTAAGCTAGTTCTAGATTTACTTGGTGTCAAAAGTTTATCATGTTAAAAAAAAAAAAAAAAAAAAAAAAAAAAATTACGTAAGTTTTTATTTATAAAAAGCAAAGAAAGCTTGACATCTTTGACTTAGAATGCAATAAATAGAATACACTAAAATTGTATTGGCGGAAATGATGAAAAATAAGTAGTGCGAGGAGTCATGTTGGTCCAATAGGGTTGCGAGTTTGAAACTTTTAGCGAGTAGCAGATTCTTTGCGAGGTATGGAACAAACAGAATTGCCTAGTATGGGGATGTGTATTGCGATTGATGTGATTATAAATAAGAGAGATATATAACACATCTTTGTGCAGAAGAACACATAACAGATAAAAGGCAGCATGCTTTATAGCGAGTATAAGATCCTCTTAATTGCCAAAATAATTAGCGAAGTATGGACTTGATCACAGAGGATTAGCGAGTATATGGTCCTTTCTTCCCACTCCTTGACGAGTTAAGTTCTTTTCTTTGCTTTCATTTCGTTTGTTAGCGAGCTAGGTTTTAATAAGTTTCACCTCATCGTTTATCGAGTGAGGTTTATTTTCTTAAATCATCTAACGTTATGCTGTCGACAATGTTTTCTATTAAATCTTTTTAAGAAGATCATATTCTTATTTAAGTCTCGATCTCTCTATAATAGCCTATATCGATCTATATATCATATATATATAAAATGTTTACAAGTTTTTCATAATCTATATAGATATAACTTTTAATATGAGTCGTGATAATAAATAGATGTTTTGCTTAGTGATTGAATAAAAATATAAGAGAGGTTAAACGTTTGATAAATAATCGAAAGATTACTTATACGTGTGATTTATATTATACAAAGACAAAAAAACAATAGGACGATTAATTTCACTCGTCTCCGAGTTATTATCTCTTCAAAAGATTATTGACAACTATTCGAGAAAACAAAAAGGAAAATAAATCGTCACAAAACCTATAATAACTCAAGCTTAATGAACTTATTCGCGTCGCTTTGCAACACATTTTCTTTTAATATTCTTATACAGCATATACATATATATATATCACACTTTATTACGCTTTCTTTAATAGAATATATATAAATCTTACCTCGTCTACTTTATTTCAGTCGTTTTACGCTTTCCTTTACTTTAATTTGTCATTGTAGTAATAATACAAAACAAAACCTTCTTTTAAACCGTATTCACTACACGGTAAGCCTCACGATCTTGAGTGACGAGACAGTTCAAACCCTCGTTGGGACACGATATCGAGTTTATAAGCGTTCAACGTTGAAAAATGCTTCGTATCAAAATGGCGCCGCTGCCGGGGAGGCGGTTGATAGAGATTTAGTCGTTCAGATCGTTTGAGGTAGTGGTTTTGAAGACCATATCTTTTTAGAAGTTAACGCTTTCAAAACATAAAAACAAAAGATTTTCTCTTTCAAAATTGTTTTCACTTTTGACTTTCACGTTTTCTAAACAAAAATCCAAAAAGATTGTTACCTTTTCAAAATTGCTTTCACTTTTTTACTCTCTACATTTTTAAAACCCATAAAATCCAAAAATAATCCTCTTATCCCACTTTGTTTAATTCTAATGGAATCAATTATATGCTGTTATGGCATATGCGAAAGGTGTGGTAATGATCTCAAGAATGGTGTTGTTCGATACTGTAATCCTTACACTTATGGATCAAAACCCGATACTTCAAACTTTTCTCACTACCCCCTCAGCTTACTTATCTTCGCTCGATCAATAACTTTTTGTAATGGATGTGGAAACGTGTTTGGATCCGACTTCGAAATTAAATTGTCAAATGGTGTACTGTGCATGAGGTGTGGTAGAAGTCTTTTTAATGGATTCTGTTCCGTTTTGTGCTACCCAGATGAAAATTCATATTCTCAAAATTTTAATTCCGCACTTTTCCATGAACAATCAAAATGATTCTTACTTTCCTCCTCAGAACTATATGAGCAAAAGCCGTATGCCAATAACTCGTCATTCAAGAAATACTCAGAATTTTGAGCAACTGTTGAAAAAATTCTTCTGAGGTGTATCCAACATTGAAAGAAGAAAGAGAATCACTTTTCAAGTCCAATGAAGCGAGTATGCAAGAGTTTAATTTTCGAAGCAACAATATGAAAAGGAAAATTCTGAAGAGAGCGGAGCGACAGAACTTTGAGAAGAAGAAAATGAAATCAAAGCTTCGAGTGGCAATCCCACTCATCTTTGGCGTAACCCTTAAATGTTTGAAAATTTTTCTTTGAAATCTCTCGAACCTCTTCGACGACAATTTCGCTAGACTTGAATACGCTTTAGACTTGCGAGAGGGTCGTAGTTATTTATGTGAAGCATCGACTCCTGCTCTTCTCCCGGTGGAGGAAATGGACGAGATAACCGAGGTACCAAGGACCCGGTATTTTCCCTTTTGAAATGGAAGTGTAAATAAGCCAACCTTTATTTGTGTCCAAGAATCAGTTTGTTTCCTCCTAAACCGTCTAAGAGTTGAATCCTAATACTTTTTCGTCGATTTAAGGTTACATTCTCAAGTTTAGTTGGCTTAAATCAGATTTCTGAAAGAACGTTTGCTTATTTTCCCGTTCCTCAAGAAACACGAACAGAGACTACACACGGAAGTGGGGAAACTGCTATCTTCTCAGAGCACACACTTGTCCACCTCCGGCTTCTCAATTTCTTCGACACTGTTTCCGTATTGTCTGACGTCCCCAGATCCTTTGGAGCCCGAGTCTAAGGAGTCTTTACCCCCGATTTGAAAGATATGACTTGATACGGCCGAAAAATTGTGATTTACCTCTTTTTCCTCCCCGTAGAGCCCGAGGACTCTCTTAACAAATGGGAACGAGCTTCTTAACACTAATTTCCGACAACGAAATCGGACGAATTCAAGTAAGTCTAGTGTATTGAGACCGTTGTCACCAATCCAAAGTGAGTCGGGGGAAACTCTACGGTGATTTTGAGAGTTGTGAAAATGATCGTCCTTGATAATGTTGTCGATACAATGATAACCGGTTGAATTGTTATACTTTGATCGAGGGAGATATCTTTCTTGAAAAATTTATTAAATGATGAACCATTATCTCCTCTCCCTCCCGAGAACGATGAATGAGATGCTCTCCGATTTTTGGATTCTGATATTCCGTTATCTTGTGAGAGACATCGAATATGTTGATGAACGATAGACGACAATGAAATTCAGATAGCTCTTCGTTGGAAATTATCTAACGTTTATGCTCTCCTATCTAAGATCGAGGCATGTGAATATAAATAAACCATTCATCTGATTCATCCATATCCCGTTAAGGATAGTGATTTTTCTTACCCGAGCTTGAAACTTTTCGATTTGAAGAGAGAGTCAGTGAAATCCCATTACTCATGCTATTTTCTGCTCTTCCGATTACCGAGGCTTCCTGGTTGAGATTTAATTCTTTTACCGATTCCCGATAATCGTCTCGTGAATGATGTTCTTGCTACGGATGATTGAACCGCCGGGTTATGTGAGAAATGACGTAGAAAATGTGCTTATTGATGGAATACCTTGAAATTCCACGATTTCAATTCAGACCTGTTTAATTCCTCGTACAAAAACACAGCAGAACCCACCCGATGTTGGCGTTAGGATCGGTTTGAATGAGTTTATTGATGGAGGGGTGGCGAACTTATGATGTTTTTGCTATTACCATCCTGTGTTTCACCATTCTTTTGTACTTATCCCATCATTTCTTCACTTTCCACTCCTCCGCGAGTGAGATGTTAGTTTTGATCCCGGCATCGTCACTTTTCAATGCCGTGTGTGTTTCATTTGCTCCCCCCAAGG
>LBNU01017680.1:11828-23579 GCA_014162995.1 Artemisia annua
GCCCTAACTTTCTGTCCAAACCCTAACTCGCAAACTAACATGTTTTACGCTCTAATCGCTTCACCAAACCTCATACCATTATCAATTAATGACTCTAATATGTTTTATATCATAAAATCACAGAAACTTATAAACCCTAATTCCATCATAATTTATATTACATGAATTACATCATTAAAACATCAATTGATTGAAAACTAGTGTCGAAAATATACCTTACTACTATTTAAGAAGCTTTAGCTATTTAGCTCACTTTTCAAACTATGATGTTCCCACACTTGCCTCAATCTAAACTTTTTACGTTCAAATTGTCGGCATAATAGCCGGGACTTTGAATATTGAGGACAATATTCAATTCTAGTGTGGGGGGGAAATTCTGGCGAATTTTGATCACATTTTTACCTTCTAAATGCCTTAATACCCCCATTTTGACCAATTTTTTTTTCTGGTGTGAGTGCTTTGCACTTACACGACAAATGGTTATCAGTCCACCATGTCTCATCCACAAAAGGTCTGGCTAACCCGAGAGCAAACGGCTCCCGGTAAAGATATCTCAAATCCATTTATGGCTTGCAATTTACCAAAAATTGCATGGTATTCAGCTCACCATATCTTTGAATCGTGAAGAGTTGGCTAGTCCAGAAGCAAACGGCTTTTGGTAAAGACAAATCAAATCCGTTGACAGCTGATGGTTTGCTCAAAATCATATGGTTATCAGTGTACCATGGTTCTTACTTGAACTGAAACATTTGGCTACTCCAGAAGTAATGGCTTTTGGTAAAGAGACATCAAATCCATTAAGTTTTCCTTAAAGATTGCTAGGGACTAGCAATATCTTAGTGTGGGGGATTGATGAGTGTGTAAATACTCATCATTTTTGTTATATTTGAACTGTCAAAACATTCAAAAACACCCAATGTCACACCTCGCCAAGGCGGAAACACGAGGGTGTAACTTCATGGATATCATCACAACACATGGTGTCTAAATAGAGAAGTACTACAATGCACATAAGTAGAGCAAAGTACAAACACGAAGTGTTGTAACAATACCACAAAATAAATCAACCAAAACAAAATCCAAAGGTATCTTCAATAGATATGAAAGTACCAAAAGAAAAACATAAGTCTCATCGCAAACAATACCAAATATTATCAAATTCAAACATAACATAAAGTCTTCATAATGCAACTAAGTCTCGCCTAATTGCATCCCTCACTCTTTGCCTTAGAATGCTCACCTGAAAATGATGCTTAAAACGTCAACATAATGTTGGTGAGATTCATAGGTTTACGACACACAATACACTCTCAAGGCAACCAGTTCACTGTGATTATAAAACATAGCTGAACAAATAATATTAAGTTATCATACAAGCTACAAGTATCCATTAACCAATCTTCACACAACAAGGCAACCATCGCACAACAAGGCAACCATACACAACAAGGCAACCATCAGGCCGGAACGTGACCCCCGCTCCAAAACACATCATCAATTGGGTCGCATGCGCGAGCAATAGGATAAGCATCCTCCCAATTGGAAATCACACAACATCAATTAGGTCGCTAACCTAATCGGAAATCACATATCACACAGCATCAATTAGGTCGCTAACCTAATCGGAAATCACATATCACACTTTCATGTACCACATAGCATTAATACGATAACATTATAAGTCCAAGCTCTTTAAACACACATAATCACAGTAACTCAAAACATTTAAGACAAGCATCATTCCCATCCCAAGTTTAAAACAAAGTAAAAATATGGGACTATGAACTCACCTTAACTCTGCAGCTTCCAACAATTCACAATCACAATCTAAACAACACACAAACAGATACACATTACATACGGCCAAGCTAAAAGCTATAACCCATGTAATATTCATATGATGGATGTCTAAGGTTCATATGATCCACCATGGATCTCCTAGACTCCATACTAAACACTAACAACCAATAACACTCACTAAATCCCTTGCACTCATAAACTCAGAAAACGCAGAATTTTAGGGTACTTTCACCCACATAAAATAATGACCAAACAAGCTTAAAAACTCACACCAAAAATTCCCCATGGTCTCTCATAAGCATACAAGCTAATCCCAGAAGCCCATGGTCTAATAACATACACAAGTACCCATAAGAAAATCAAACTTGTTAACTATCCAGATTCGGATCTGAACGCACACCAAAAGTTTTTGATTTTATAAAAATACTTACACAACTTTTTATCGCGAATCCTTTTCGTGGGAGTCTAACATAACCTAAAACTTAACTTTTCCAAAAGGGCTAACCTTAATAACACTTTTTCATCCACTAAGCACCATCAAACTTTTACCCAAATTCTGTCCCGGTTTAACAGCTTTGACACCTTATCTCGTAAAAATCAAAAGACTAACTTCCCGACCTCGAAATCAGTCGTGGTTGGACTTTTTGAAAAGCTCTTTCTTTGAACTACAATTTAGAGTTAAAATTCGTGATCTAACTCATTACCAACTATTAAATAACTTCGTATCTTTACAGCCCTAACTTTCTGTCCAAACCCTAACTCGCAAACTAACATGTTTTACGCTCTAATCGCTTCACCAAACCTCATACCATTATCAATTAATGATCCTAATATGTTTTATATCATAAAATCACAGAAACTTATAAACCCTAATTCCATCATAATTTATATTACACGAATTATATCATTAAAACATCAATTGATTGAAAACTAGTGTCGAAAATATACCTTACACTTGATTTTTGGCTTCAAGAGCAAAACCCTAATTTTTTTCTCTTCCTCCTCTCCTTGTGGTCGACTAAATTGCAGGAAAAAGGGGTAGGGAAGTTTTGATTTGGTATTTATAATTATTGTGGATAATCCTTAAGGCTTAGAGTTGTATTTGGTATCAAATTTGGTTTCCTTTTTCCCCCTAAATCCCTTATTCGGCCGCCCCCTTAATTATATATATATATTTTTTTTTTTTTTAATTTATTTATTACACTTAAAACCTCATAACTTTCATATTTTATGTACTCCCGTAACGAAACCTAACGTCTTTCGCGATAAACCTTTAAATTTACGACTAACCGGAAAATCATCATTTTCAAAAATAAAGTTTCCAAAAATAGATTTTCACTCTTTTTATAAACACAACCCATAAAAATGATCTCCTCGTAACTTACTCACGCTCAAACACTTGAACGAAGTCTCGTTACACAAAACCGCAAAACACCAAAACTACACAATTCATTTCCACACCACAAAGGTACTCAAAATGAATTTATCAAACTCACACTACTCAAATCATTTCATTAACCTCACACGCAAAGGGATTTAGTATCATACTCCTACCAATCATAACTATACCATACATATCTCACACATATATCACATAAAATACCTATTCCACACCAAACAAAGTTAAACAACTAGAGACTATTAGTCAAACTAACCTGCAAAAATCACGGTTGTCACACCCAATAATGCATCAAAATAGTGAAATATTCCAAAAGTGTGTTTCATATGTTTCAGATGCAAAAAGATCAAAAACAGATGAAAAACAACCAAAGTTTGCATAATTGGCAGTTTCAGTCCCTCAACTTTCAAAACTTGTCAAAATCAGTCCCTAAGCATATATTTTGTAAGAAAAGTCAACCCAAGTCCTCTAAAAATCAAAAGTTATCAAAAATAGTCCTTGGGTAAAAAGTTTCAAAAGTTTGCAAGTTTGGTCCCTGCACTTTTAGATTTGGCAAAACTAGCCCTTGGGAGTTCAATTTTAAAAATAATCTTTTATGATCCCTGGGAATTCAAAAGTTTGCAAAATTAGTCCCTTGTTGAAAAGTTTGGAGAATTTACAAAATTGGTCCCTCAACTTTCAAGTTTTGGCAGATTTGGTCCCTGAAGGTTTAAAAGTGGAAAAAGGGAATTATGGTCCTTTGGTTATTTAAGTGTGGCAAGATTCACCCTTGTGACAACTTTGGAGGATGTGCAATTTCAGTCCCTAAACTTCAGAAAATTACAACTATGGCCCTTGTGATAACATTTAACTAAACGGACCCTTGTTATTATAACCCAAAATAAACAAACCAACCCAACACCACACAAACCCATTTCCCTTATCCCTTTTATAAACCAGGCCCAACAAATCCACAGCCCACACCCCATTTTTATAACAAACCCACCCCAAGTCAAACCCCGGTCAAACCCACTTCCCCTTCCCCCCAAAACCACCCCCTTTCACTGCAAAACCATCCCCGGTATTCCCCCCACCATCACCACTTGCAGGTCATTCAAACCGCCCAAACCCACCACCCACTACCCTACCCTACACTGCACCCCCTACCTACTGATTGGTCCTGAAACAGTCAACAAAAGTCAACCAAAGGATTGGTCAACTAAAGTCAAACTATAAAAGGCACAATGCACCAAGGAGAGTATAGGAATTCCCCGAGTCGTTTAAATCCCGACGAGGTGTGAATTGTATCGAAATCGGTTTGAGATCAAGTGTTTATGAAACGATAATGGGAAAGAGAGATTGATTATTCTAAGAGGAAATAAGTGAAAACGAGTTAAACGAGCTAAATTAACAAAAACGTAAAGCTAAATTACCCTAAAACATATTTAAAATTAAAACTGCACGTTTATATTAAAAATAACGTAGACGCGCAAAATAAAAAGTGAAATTTGAGAAGTGAAAGGCCTACGAGTATGAAAATTACTTTTTTACGAGCCTAACGATAAAAGAAAATTTTAGAAAAAAGAAAATTAATTATTTGATGAAAATTCTATTTATAATGATTTAATTACTAAATAACAAAAATTAAATTCTAATAAATACCAAAACTAAAAAGAAAAATCTGAAACTTTTTTACAAAATACTTTGAACTATTTCTAACCTAAGAAAAATATAAAAGATGGGGGTCCAATTTGAAAATAAGCTGCAATAAGCTTGAATAAGCTGTTAAGCTTATAGGGACTTTGGTGGTTAAATAATAAACTTGGGAGAATCCTAATGCAAGTCCCTAGGGCGCTACTGGTTTAGAGGGTATGTTGTGAGGTGTGGGGTTTGTGAATGGGGAGACCAGGATTCGAATCCCTTGGCTCCCTTTTTGGAAACTTTTTATTTTTTTTTTTATTTTCTTTTCTGTTTGCTTCTGTTTTATCAACACAAACACAAGCACAAACACAAATCCAAAAACAAACTATGCACTTAGAAGCAAATTAAACCAACAAATACAGATTTAGGTTCAAACTAAATGTCAAAATCTGTTTTCACTTGTTTCTTTTATAACTGCCACAACAACACAAATCCAAATAAGCTTTAAACAAGCTTAAAGATGGAACAAGATTAAAAACAACAAGAAGTAGCACCAATAACAACAACAGACAACTATTATACAATAACAAGAATCAATAACACAAGAACATCAAGAACAGCAACAAAACAATGGACAACAACAACTGATTCTAACAACAACAGCAATAAGCACAACAAAAGAGTAACAAACTCAGATGCAAACAATCAATTATCAACTAACAATAACAAAACATTAACAACAAGGATCAAGCATGAACAATAATCAAGCAAGCTGGTTTGGTTGCTGGTGCAAGCTGCTGCACATCAGCAGCCTAACGGGTCCAAAAGGCAAAGTCCAAGGGTCAAAATAAGCTTAAATGGACTAACACGAACAAAAGTCTAACAACAACAACAACCAGTAACAACAATATTTAACAACAATAAGGACAAAGATCAAAAGTAAAACTGCAAACAAACTTATCCCAAGAACAAACTGCAGCAGCAGGTGCAAAAAGGCCAAGTTAAGGGGCTAAATAAGCTACCTAAATAAGCAATACATGGCAAACAAAAAGCAATTACCTAAAGACTACCTAAAGGGCTCTCCAAAAAAGCAAAGAACAAAACAAATTATCAAGAATTGAACATTCTATGGCAAATTGAAAAGTGGCCCAAAACTGGGTACAGGGGAGATAAATGGGTGATCACACAACTTCAAGCCTAAATTTCAATGGGCAAATGAGTCCCAAATCTGAAAATTCTTTTTGATTTTGATTTAAAAGCTAGCAAAGATGACAAAACAATGATTGTCATTGATTTCTAAGCCAAGATAAACCCTACAAGTTCCCTAGAAATCTGTCCCATTTTTTTGACAACAACAAAGTTTGACTTGTGATCCTTTTTCCAAATGTTGACTTAGGTGAGTTTCAAGTCATCCAATCTTGCTAAAGAAGATGTTTGAACCTTAAATGAGACTAAATAAAGCTACCTTAACTACTTTCAAACTTGGAATGAAGATTTGGATATCAAAAATATTTAACAGTTTGCACTATGGATATTTAGGGCCAATCTTGACTTTTTCTTTAAAAGTGTCCAAACTAATTGTCAACCTGAGCTTATTTAAAAGTGTCCAAACTAATTGTCAATCTTGACTTTTTCTTGCAATTTTCTTTTTCTGAGTTTGCTGTTTTATTTTTACTTTAACTAACTTTAAAAAGGTTTTAGGATACTACTGAGACAAATTAAGATGAAGATGGACAAAATAGCAAGGAACTTGAAACTTCAAAATAACATATGATTAGATCAAAAGGAAAATTAAACTTAAATTAACTTGAGAATTCTGAAAATACAACTAGAACTGAGTCTAAAACATAGAAAAGATACTTGGGAATACAAATGAAAGCTAGGGTTTACAACATTAAAATAAAAACGACATAAAAAGTTAACTAAAAATTACTCTCTCGCTGCTCCTTCTTCTCTTTCTTTTTTATATGTGACAATTAGGGTTTTGGAACCCTTCTAAGCACTTCCCCTCACAACTCTGAGCCGTAGGATGACTGGCTTTAATCCTAGCCTTTGAAATAGCTTTTGGCGCCAAAATTGTCAAAAGCAGTTGTAGATTGCTTGGAGGATTATTTGGGTAATAAATGCCCTTTGGCTGGTAGTTGGGGTTGGGGAGACAAGGTGAGGAGGGATTGAGGTGGAGGCATGGAGGTAGTACTGGGTTGCAGACCCACGTGGGAAGGAGATGAAGACGGTCAAAGTGTTTGACTCTGGGAAAGGGGGAAAGTTATAAAAATGTGGGGTTTATTGTTTTTGTTTGGGCCGGGTAAATTTAAAAGGGAATTGGGCCTGGGTTGTTTTTGGGGTGGACTGATTTGGATTTGGATTGGGTTTGGTTTTTGTTTAGGTGTTGTTAACAAAATACCACAAGGACCAAATATGTAATTTACTAAAAATTGAGGGTCTTGATTTGCCACTGTTCCAAAGTTAGTCCAAGGGTGAAATTTGTCAACCTTCAATAATCCAAGGACCTCAAATGATAATTTCCCATTTTGAACACTCGAGGACCAAAATTGCCAATTCCCAAAGTTGAGGGGCTTGTTTTGCCATTTCATGAAAACTTTTATCCAAGGATCAATATTGAACATTTTTGACTTTCCAAGGACTTAAGTTTACTTTTCTTTGAAATATTTTGACCAGGGACTAATTTTGACAATCTTTGAAAGTTGGGGGACTGAAACTGCCAATTCTGCAAACTTTGCTCGTTTTTCATTTGTTTTTAAACATTTTGCATTTGAGACATATAAAACACGATCCTTGGATATTTTCATCATTTTGATGTGATTTTGCGCGTTTTCAGATGTTTTGCGTTTTAGATTTGACCAAAAATGATGAGTGTTTGAGCACTCATCACCTACACCCCCACAGACCCAATTGCTTGTACCAAATTTTCCCGCCAAAATTGCACAAACGGCTAGGATCACTTCTAGCCATCCTATGGCCAATATTATTGCTGGGAAAGATCAAGTGAGACCCACAAGACCCTAATTGATTGCTATAAGAGAAGAAGAAGCAGAGGAAAGAAGATAGTAGCTTAGTCTTGGTTTTAGTTATGTCGTACCTAGTATAAATTAGTCTCTAGTTGTAATTTTTGATTTACAAGTGTTGTATTCAGTCTCTTAAGTCTTTTGTAAACTTAATTTATCTTAATTTCAAGTTTGTTTCACAGAATTCCATTTTGCCAGTTTTAAGTGAATTTGACATATTTGCTTATTTCGTGTTAAATATTGTTAAACCTGCTTTATTCAAGTTCCTTTAAGTTTAATTCTAAGTTTTTAAAAGTTTATACAGCTTATTAACCAGTATAGTTCATAGTTCATTATAAATCTCAAAAATACAAATAAATAAGGTAAAATTCAAAAATCAGTCAAGGTGAAAGATAAAGCAAGGAGCAGGGCTATAATGGATTGCCTTGGGTTTTAGAGCTTATTGGGAAGCTTTAGGGTGTGACAATGGCTCTTTGTTCTCAGTGCTCAGCTTGAAATCATTTGTAAGCAAAGATTCCATTTTTTGGCCTTTTACTGTTACAGTGCTTAATTGCTGCTATTTATTGTTTCTTTGTGATTAATTAGTGTTCTCTAGTTATAATAGTGTTTAGAATCTATTGCTTGTTCATTAAACTCACTTGTTGCTTTGTATCTCATTTTCACTGTCATAATAGTATAATTATGATTCATATGCATTAGTAGTTATTATGGAGATTTATGTGCTTATTGCAGCTTAGGATATCATGTTTTAACTTTATGAAACATATTTATGGCTTAAAACAAAAAGACTCAGTGAAAATCACATTTTCAGTCTCCATAAGGGGTGTTTGGAATTGCATAAAACTTAGTGTTCTTGTTGGTGTTTTGTTGGTAATTTAGCATAAGTAGTTTGCATTAGGTCAATATAGGGTAGTGAAATCTCAAAATCCAGGTCTCTTTCATTAAAAAAGTCAAAACAATCTTTAAACCTCAATATTGTTTCACTGTTCGATTAATAGGTTCCATAATCTCATGCTTCAGTGTATTAGTTATCACAATAGCTTAATTTCACCTTAGGATAGCTTATTACTTCATATTCAGTAAGGAAATTAAGATCTAATCTCAAAAGAGTCAACTAAGTCCATTTTCTTAAAAACTCAATATTGCATGGTTCTCAGTTTTTACAAAAATGGGAAGAATTTTCATGAACTCATGTTTCACTTTCAGCTTCTAAGCTTTTTGGAAATCAAACCTTTGTTGCTAATCTTGCTTGGGGTAATTTTGTTATATTTTTATGATTTTTTTTATTGCTTAATGATTGCTTCTTTTGGCCTGTTCACCAAGAATCTCCCCTATGCAGGGGTGAGTTTGGCCTTGAGCCAGTTTTCATAAGCCCTCTCAGAGTTCCTTAGTGGACCCTACTCTCTGTATTTTAGCTTACTCATAAGCTTTTCTAGTTGGCTTTTAGGATTCATGCTTATTTTGGGGTTCTCAGCTTATCTGATAAGCTGGAAAGAGGCTTGAACATTGTCCCATTTTCTTAGTACACTGATCAATCAGTGTACTTGGTCTAGTTCATAAGCTTCTCTGTGGGTCCCACAGAGAGAATTTGGGATCTTTGAAAAGCCCTTGTACCCTAGTTGCTAATTCCAGGTCTTGTATGGGTTTCCAAGCTTATTTGATAAGCTGAATTAACCCTACAAGTTGCCTGCAGACCTGTTGTGTTCTCAGTTAAGCTTGGATAGCTTATTTCATGTTTCTAGCTTATCCCTTGTGCTTTTCTTGTTAATTTTGCTTATTCCAGTTACATTTCACTAGCTTGTAGCTTAATCCATCTTTAGTGTTCACTATGTAGCTTAATTAGAAGCTTGTTCAAGCTCATAATCTCATTTGGCCTTAAAATCCTAAACTGTCAAGCTTTTTGATTTGCACAGTGCTTAATTTTGAGTTTCACAAAAAGTTCCTTCACAAAAGTTTCATAATTTCATTGTATAATCTTCTGTCAAAAAGAAAATTCCAAAAATCATCACTTTTAATAAAGTGATAGCTTCTATTTAAGCCATTTGGCTTATTGTTCAGCTTTTTCAAAAAGCAATTTTCATTTTTATATTTTTTATAATTTCCTGACATCTTTTAGTATTTGTAGTAATTTTCCTAGATTTTTATCTTTTCATTTAGTATTTATAATAATTAATAATAGTTAAAATAGTTTTAATAAAAAATCAAAAAGAAAATCCATTTCTGTTTAATTTTAATCACTAGTACTTTTTTATATTTTTCCTAGGTTTTATAAATCAGTTAGTATTTTTAGAAATTAGTTTCAGAGTTTTTACTGTTCATTTACTATTATTCTCATTTAAATTAGTTTAAATAGCTTTTAAATAGTAATTAAGTAAATAATTAATAAAATAGTGTACTAATAGTTTTTATAAACTTTTAATAATTTTTTTAGGTTCCTGTATTAGTTAATTAGTTTTATAAAATATTTTATAATTTTCGAAGTCATTTTTAGTATTATTAGTAAATTAAATTAGTTAAATTAGTTTAATTAATATAACTAGTAATTAATTAATATTAAATTCAGAAAAAGACAAAAATATTTATTTTCAATTTTTATATTTCTTTTAAGTCATTTTAGATTTTTAGAAATTAAATTTGCAATTTTCTAAGTTGAATTTGTAATCTTAATCATTTTTAGTTTAACTTTAATTAGTTTTTATTAAGTTTTAATAGTTTTATTAAATAATTAATATTTAAATATTAAAAAAATCAAAAAAATAATTTTCTTTTTAATTTAATTTTCTTTTAATTTTAAGTTTGTAAAAGTTTCATTTTCACCCCTTCTAGTTTATATTTTGTTCATATTTTACCTTATTCCCACTTTCCCAGTACGCATTTAGGTTTTTTAGGAATATTTGCATTTCTGTATTTGTTAATACTGTTTCATTATCATTCCAAGCAATCATTAGTGTAAAATCAAATCAAAATCTCTATCTGGTTACTATTCCCAATCACTCATTCCCAAAACTTTTTTCAAACACAATTTCAATCTCACTGGGACATAACGACCGAGGGATACACTGTGCTTACACCGGATCATAAATTGATCACTTCCTCCCTCATAGCTTGACTTAGTTGACCAGGCACCTTGGTTAACTTAGTTGACTGTTTGGGAGAAGTCAATGCCAAATCCACAAATCTTGTGAAGCAACAGCTTCAAGCATTAATGTAGGGTATCTTTTATCACCCCTACCAAAGTGCCCTTGCCAAGCTACTGGACAATTTTTCCACGCCCAATGCATGCAATCAATGCTACCAAGCATACCCAGAAAACCATGTTCACGCTCATGCAATTCGTAAATACGTTGAATGTCGGACCATGTTGGTGTTCTTAAAAACTCATGCATAAACAAATCCATAACACACATGTTAAAAATATCAAGACAAAGACGTGCAGTACTCTCACCCATTTGCAAATACTCATCAAACGCATCGGGTGAGTTGCCGTATGCCAATTGGCGTATGGCAGATGTACACTTCATAAGAGCACTAATACTCGTTCGACCTGTAGCGTCAGGTCCTACATTAAAGTATTTAAAATGTTCTGGAAGAGGATCGGATTCATAAGATTCAATACCTTTAACTATTTGTAGAAATAGCCTCTGGCTCATACGAAACCTTCTACGGAATTTACGGGGCCCGTACTTACAACCTTGAACAAAGTAGTCGTTTTGCAAACGTTCTTCAGCAACCTCACGTTCACGATATATGTGGGAACGAGCCACCTGAGGACGAGCTACTTCTTGTTCTAAGCGTTGCTGATACTCGTACGCGTTAACCATAAACTGTATATCTTCTTCGTCATCAATGTCTGACCAACTCGGAGCGAATTCGTTATTTTGAATTGGATCCATTGTGAATGAAGAA
>LBNU01017683.1:8116-34418 GCA_014162995.1 Artemisia annua
TGAAGGATCCCACGAGCATTGGAAAGCATGTTAATGTCAAGCCCCATAACTATTATGAACAGAACCGATTGACTGTCTTTGTTCCCCAAACTAGGTTAACCCCTGAACAGATTTTTTGGGCCTTAGATGCTGAAAAAATGAAAGCAGAACAACTTATGGCTACCACTCCCCTTAAGTTTGCTAACCCAACGGTGTATCCTCCCAATACACCTATGAACCTAGTTCAGATAGCTCTTCCCACTCAATGTAAAACTCTTATTAGCATGTATGTTCTGTATCAAATGTTTGCGGATTTTGACAAAACATGTAAAAAGAGGATTACTCCAACGGGAATTACTGAGGGTGAAAGGGGTTTTGAAGTTACAAAAGAATCCTATCTCACAGAAGTCATTCCATTTTTCAAACAAATCAAAAACCACTTTGAATGCATGGAAACGTCTCTTAAATCAGAGATCAATGAAATGAAAGAGGTGTTTAAAAACCAGGAACGTGAAGGAAAACAAACTGTAATAGATCTTCAACATAGTGAAATTGCAAGGAAGAATGCTCTCATCATGTATGATAATTTGATTGTTATGTGCATTGCTCAAGATGTGTTTTATACTGCTACTGATTCTTCTTTAACTGCTTCCCAATTTCATGAAATGTCTGTTATATTAAAAGTTTTCCAGAATCGTGTTGTTGAGCTTGAGGGGGAGAATTTAAAACTACGCGAAAAAATTCAAAAAGATGATCATGATAACATGGTCAAGCAATTTTCAAAACTAGAGGTTGATAATCTTAACTTGCAATTAAGATACCAACATCTAGAAGAAAGAATTAGAAACTCAAATGCCAAGACATCTTCGGATGCTCCTGAATTTGATGCATATTTTGAATTAGCCAAAAGGGATGAAAGAATTCAAGCTCACACTAACACGATTCGGAAACTGAAGCTTCAAATTGCACAATTTAAGACGAATAAATGTGATGTGATTGATAATAAATGTGATGCGATTGATACCCAGAAACCTCCGTGTTTAGATTCTCAATATCTTCAACTTCAAAATGTCATTAACGACTTGAAATACGAAAATGATTGTTTTCAAGCTGAAAACTCTAAAATCAAACAACATTACAAAGAGTTACATGATTCGATGAAGATCACACGTGATAAAAACAATGAAAAGATAACTTCTTTGCTTAAAGAAAATGAGAATCTAAAGACTCAGGTGAAAGGGAAAATGCCAGTCACTGCATGTGATTGCAGTCTCACCAAAGCGGCTAAAACAAAAAGAACTGATGTTGATGCCATTAATATTCCTCTTCCCCTTAGGAATAATGCGTTTGTTCATAGTGAGTACCTTAGGTATCTCAAGGATTGCCTAGATATCCTCTGCGAAACTATTGAAGAGGTTAGAAT
The DNA here is from genome assembly GCA_014162995.1 of Artemisia annua. NCBI lineage: Eukaryota > Viridiplantae > Streptophyta > Magnoliopsida > Asterales > Asteraceae > Artemisia > Artemisia annua. The sequence continues at coordinate 9,519 of LBNU01017683.1, forward strand.
GGTGAGTCCTGCGGACATTGGCATCCGTGATGTGTATTATCTCACCAACAGATCATATGAGCTCTTAGATTATGCCATTGGTACATGTCCTAAAGCTGTTTGCATGCGTGATAAGACTAATGATTTTTCCTCTAAGGTTAAGAACAAGCATGTTGCCTTTAAAGTGCCCATAACATCACCAAAACATAACACATCAGATACCAGAAATCAAACAGCAGTTTCTCGTTCTAATGTTCCCATCATTAATTCTACAGGAGTAAAAGTTGTCACTAATGCTAGCGGGTCAAAGCCTAGTTGCAATACAAGGAATGATAGGACTTCGCCAGCTAAAAGTGCTCAAGGAAAGAAAGTAGAAGACCACATTAGGAACAATAAGACTGATCTGAACGTTGAGAATCGTGTTGATTCTAGTATTAGCTCTAGGCGTACTGTAATTAATTCGAATTCTAAAACCAGTTGTGAGATCTGTAATAACTATTTAAATTTTGGTAATCATGATGTGTGTGTTAAGACATGTTTGTATGCTTCTAAAGTATCCCCTGGTTGTCATACTGTTTATTATAATCGTGTAAAACATGTTTGGAAAGCAACAGGAAGGAAGTTTACTAATGTTGGCTATCATTGGAGACCCACTGGAAGAATAGTGTCAATAGGAAGTCATCGCCCCTTTGCCAAACAGTCTAATCCTAAGTTTCCCAACATTAGGATTTGGAAGAAATCTGGTAGAACTTTTCCTATAGGAACCCAATGTGCTAACCATAAGTCTAGTTCCCCAGCATATCATGTTATGACTAAGGTCACTATTAATTCTTCCAATTCTGATGTTTGTGCTAACCAATCGGAACCCACTTTTGGTTGGGGATCCAAGTTTGTCCGTTATCCATATCTGTCTGATTTCAAATGCAGGTCGTACAAATCGCTCTGTGGTATTTGGACTCAGGCTGCTCAAAACATATGACGGGGGATCGCTCGCGGCTCAGAAATTTCGTGAAAAAGTTTATCGGGACTGTTAGATTCGGGAATGATCATTTTGGTGCAATAATGGGTTATGGAGATTATGTGGTTGGTGACAGCGTTATTTCTCGGGTATATTATGTAGAAGGTCTTGGGCACAATCTATTCTCCGTAGGTCAATTTTGTGACTCAGATCTTGAAGTTGCCTTCAGAAAACACACTTGTTATGTTAGAAGATTGGATGGTTTGGATCTCCTGAAAGGCAAACGTGGCTCAAACCTCTACACTATATCCATTGAAGATATGATGCAATCATCTCCAATCTGTCTACTATCTAAGGCCTCCAAGAACAAGTCATGGTTGTGGCATCGTCGTTTGAACCATTTGAACTTCGGTACCATCAATGAACTTACTCGTAAAGATCTTGTTCGAGGCATGCCCAGGCTAAAAGATCATCTCTGTTCCGCATGTCAGCTTGGTAAAAGCAAGAGGCATACTCACAAACCCAAAACCATCAACACCATTATGGAAGTTCTTCATACCCTTCACATGGACCTTTGTGGTCCCATGAGAGTGCAAAACAAATTTGGAAAGAGATATGTGTTAGTGATCGTTGATGACTACTCTCGTTTCACATGGGTCAAATTCCTCAGATCCAAGGACGAAACACCTAAAATCATCATCAAACTAATCAAGCAGCTGCAAGTTGGACTCAATAAAACTGTCAGATTCGTCCGCACAGATAATGGAACGGAGTTTGTCAATCAGCAACTTACTCAGTTTTATGAAGATCTGGGAATTAGTCATCAAAGGAGTATACCTCGAACACCTCAGCAGAATGGAGTCGTTGAAAGACAAAACCGTACACTTGTAGAGGCAGCACGAACTATGTTGATCTTCTCCAAAGCTCCTATGTTTCTCTGGGGAGAGACAATTGCAACTGCTTGTTACACTCAGAATAGATCACTGATACATCCTCTTCACTGCAAAACCCCTTATGAGCTGGTGCATGAAAGAAAACCCGACCTCTCCTTTCTTCGAGTTTTTGGTGCATTATGTTACCCGACCAACGAAAGCGAAGATTTGGGAAAGCTCAAGGCAAAAGCTGATATTGGAATTTTCGTTGGCTACGCACCAAACAAGAAGGGTTATCGAATCTACAACAAAAGAACCCGACAAATCATGGAAACCATCCATGTCACGTTTGATGAGCTGACCGAGCAAACGGTTCCTGAATACTCCAGTTCAGGACCCGCATCTAATCTCTGGACTCCTGGACCCATTAGTTCGGGACTTGTACATTCCTCCACCACTGATACTCCTTATGTGCCACCTTCGAGTGAGAATTTGAAGAAACTGTTTGATCCAATGTATGATGAGTATTTTGAGCCTCAACAGAGAGTCGAACCAGAACAACAAGTCATCAGTCTTGATGCTGCTGCTAATGATGAACCTCAACCTACAAACGGGCCTTCCATCTCCATCTCTCTTAGTCAGAATGCTCCATCATCCAGTCATACCGATCACACTGATCAACATTCTTCAATACCTCAAGAAGAAGCATCTGATAACACATTTGAAGTGAATCCTTTTACTCAACCACCTGATGAACCTTTTGTCAACATATTTGCTCCTGAACCATCCACTTTGGCAACCTCCTCAGAAGATTCCAACACAGCTACTTCAATTCCCAGTCATCAACTTCATGAGCATATCAGGAAATGGACAAACGATCACCCAATTGACAACATCATTGGTAACCCATCTAGGCCGGTATCTACCCGTAGACAACTTGCCACAGATGCTTTATGGTGTTTCGTTAGCAACATACTGTCCAAAGTAGAACCAAAAGATTATAAAGACGCTTTGACTAAAATGTCCTGGTTCACTGCAATGCAAGATGAAATCCATGAATTTGACAGACTAGATGTTTGGGAATTAGTGCCCCCTCCTGACTGTGCTATGATTATCGCTCTCAAATGGATCTTCAAAGTGAAGCTTGACGAATATGGTGAAGTGCTGAAGAACAAAGCTCGACTTGTGGCCAAAGGGTACAGACAAGAAGAAGGCATCGATTTTGAGGAATCATTCGCACCAGTTGCCAGAATTGAAGCCATCAGAATCTTCCTTGCCAATGCAGCCAGTCAGAACATGGTCGTCTACCAAATGGACGTGAAAACTGCCTTTCTCAATGGTCACTTAAAGGAAGTGGTATATGTAAGCCAACCAGAGGGGTTTGTTGATCCTGAACGCCCAAATCATGTCTATCGCTTGAAGAAGGCACTATATGGTCTTAAACAAGCACCCAGAGCATGGTATGATACCCTATCCAAATTCCTTCTAGCAAACCAATTCACCAAGGGTGTAGTCGATCCTACCTTGTTCACTAGAAAGCTGGGAGAGCATCGTCTCCACGTTCAGATCTATGTGGATGACATTATCTTCGCATCTGCCGATCCATTGGAATGTGATAGGTTTGCACAAGAAATGAGTACTGAATTCCAAATGTCCATGATGGGGCAAATGTCTTTCTTCTTGGGGCTTCAGATTTCTCAAAATCCACACGGTATCTTCATCAATCAATCCAAGTATGCTAGTGAAATACTTAAGAAATTTGGATTTGAATCATGTGAATCTGTTGACACTCCAATGGTTGAGAGAACAAAGCTGGATGAGGATGTTGAAGGAGCACTAATCGACCAAACCAAATACCGAAGCATGATTGGATCATTGATGTATCTCACGGCTAGCAGACCAGATCTTTTATTTGCTGTCTGCATGTGTGCTCGTTATCAATCCAAACCTACTAAAAAGCACTTAGAAGCAGTCAAAAGAGTCTTCAGATATCTTCAAGGAACAATACACATGGGCCTTTGGTATCCTAAAGACACTGCAATGGCTCTCACTGCTTACTCTGATGCTGATCATGCGGGTTGTCAAGATACTCGTCGAAGTACTTCGGGCGGTGCTCAATTTCTAGGAGATAAGCTGGTTAGTTGGTCATCAAAGAAGCAAATGAGTACATCAATCTCCTCTACAGAGGCTGAATACATTGCCATGTCATCATGCTGTGCTCAAATTCTTTGGATGAGATCTCAATTATCCGACTATGGCTTTAATTACAACAAAGTTCCGATGTACTGTGACAACAAAAGTGCCATTGCTCTATGCTGCAACAACGTCCAGCACTCAAGATCAAAACACATCGACATTAGACATCATTTCATCAGAGAACAAGTGGAAAAGGGAATTGTGGAACTTTACTTTGTGAGGACGGAATTTCAGCTGGCAGATATCTTCACCAAAGCACTTCCTCGAGAACGGTTTCAATTCATTCTCCCACGTCTTGGAATGAAGAGTATCACTCCTGAATCACTCAAAAGTCTTCAGGAAGACAATGAGGAGTAACTGATTCACTTCACATATCCTTATATATATATATATATTTATATTATAAAACCCAGAAAAGAAAAATACAAAAATATAAAACCTATAAAAATCATAAAAATCAGAAAAACTCAATAATACCAAAAATAGTTTGTTTCTTAGGCATGTCTTCTGGCATCGTCAGAAGTTAAAAATGTTTTCAAAACATGCCTATATGGCTTGCAGTTATTTCAGACTGCAACCCGCGCTTAAATTATGGCTTGCAGTTACTTCAGACTGCAACCCGCGCTTAAATTATGGTTTGCTATTACTTCAGATAGCAACCCGGTTTTCAAAATCCGTGAAAAACACGTTACCATGTTTTCACTGTGTGCGGATTATCCGAAAAGTTGTACGCTTCAGTGCAACCTTTCTAGTAAAAGAAGAGAAGTCTTCTTTTCCCAAAATCTCTTTCTTCTAAAATTCTTCAAAAGAGATTTTGTGGTGTACAAGGTGGCCATCGGTCTTAAGTTTTCTCGAATATGTTACCGCTCACATTAATGGCTATTAAACGTTAAAATTGAAAACGGGTCATTAATTGAGGGGGAGCTTATTTGCTCAAAATTTCTGTACCTTTAAAAACTTTGTGCACCAATAGCAGTGAAATTCTAAAAGTGTCTCAATATCAGTAAACGTTTAAAATTCTATCACATTTCTCTCCAAAGTTTCTTCTAAAAGCATTTAAATCAATTGGGATCACAAAATCTCAAAAGATTTGAAATTTTATGATCGGGGGAGAGAATGTGATTTAAATATGAAAACTGATTTAAATGTGATGTTTTTGGAACTTAAAAAGATGTTTTTGGACTCAAAAGATCGCTCCCGTATGTGCTAAAATTTTAAAGATTTTGGATTTTAATCAAAGCACATATTGAGGGGGAGCAAGTGATTAAATGTGATGTTTTTGGACTTAAAAAGATGTTTTTGGACTCAAAAGATCGCTCCCGTATGTGCTAAAATTTTAAAGATTTTGGATTTTAATCAAAGCACATATTGAGGGGGAGCAAGTGATTAAAAATGATGAATAAATGATCTCGAATGTAAGCTCACCCGTATGTGCCAAAGTTTTAAAAACTTTCAAAATTGATTCAATCAATGTGCACATATTGAGGGGGAGCAAGTGGCTAAGAGTCTTTCGCGTGTTTTTACAATAATAAGTAGAAACCGTGAATTGCTTATGACTCAGAATTTGACTCATGAATTGACGAAACATGAAAAGTCGTGAATCGAAAAGACTAGTCCTGGCCGGGTAATAATTTCAAGCTGGTCTAACCAGTGATGTAAACGTGTCTCGAAGAGGACTAGTCAGAGTAGAAAGTACCGTTTCGAGAAACTCTTTTTAAATATATACTTTGATGGGTCTAACTTCCTTTTTAAGGAATGTTAACAACTTCAAGTTAGTTATTAGGGCTAGTTATCACCTAAAAGCTGATGATGGATCCCTTTAACTAAGCAACGTAAACGTGTCCCTCGGGTATATGTCTATTAAGAGCCGATCAATTCAAATAAGTGCAACTCACCCCGACATGTGCAAATTTCTTTCTTTACCTATGAGCACATGTTGAGGTGGAGCATTTGAAAAAATGATAAAACTCTCAAAGTGTTAACAAAATGTGTTTCTTAATCATAAACACTTTGAGAGAATTTTCAATGAATTTGGTTATATGAAGATTGTGGAAAGATACCAAAAGACCGACCACTTTAATTTAATGCATGGAGTTATAAGGATGGTAAGGTTAGGTATATGTTCCCATGATCCACCAGAACCGGAGGGATCTTCCCAGGGACAATCCAATTGATAGATTAGAAGTCCTTAGGAATGATTGAAAAAAGAAAAGGAGAAAAATGAGAAAGGGAAGAGTGCCGACTGAGACTGAGCCAGGACTGGAACAAACCCAACAAGGTTCTAGTAATGAAGTCTCGGTAAGCACTGAAGGGGTTGAAGAATTAAAAAAGAAATGAAATGAGAAAGGGTGAAAAGAAATAGCCCTCCAATTATTCAACCTTAGGGCAGAAACCGGGTTCAATTCATATGCTACTGATTGTTACCAAGGTAACATCGGTATTGAAGATAAAGACGTCATGGACCCAGTGACGCACTGCACTAAACCTCCCAGCCACTCAAGTTCTCTTAAAAGAGCTTGTTTCATTCTCACGGGGAACCGGTGTAAACTATCGACTAGTCTCTTAGAGCTAGTTGATATTGAAACAGGAGACCCCTCCCTAGTCTCCGAATAGGATAACCAATGTGCACTTATCGAGTCTAGAGCCAAGAGATGCATCAAAAGATCTCATAGGAACACTTGATACTTCTACACTGGTTGTTCAACATTAAGGACACCAGTTGTAATATTTTGAGTCCTACGCAGATCTTAGCAATCTGCCAAGAACACTTATGAGGGAATATACATAAGTATTTCCCAGTGATTGAGTGGAAACTCCTGCCAGGGTCAACATCAAACAGCCCTGACAGCAGGTCACTTCGGTAATCTCTTGTGGGTTACGCTTAGTGTGTACGGTGGTGTTCCAAAAGGTCTACAGTCGTGGGGTGATCTCCAGCGACTCACCTAATCGTTGGTGTACTTCGGTATGTCAGTGAAAGCCCTTTCGGGGGCATCCGATTAGGAACGGCCTTGGTAAGGATTAGAGAAAGTCTTCACACTATGCTGTTGACGATCTCGAAGTCCAAACTTGTAAGTGCCGGTATGTTTATTACTAACCAAGTTTTATGCAGCTCAACATACCAAACTTACCATGTTCACCACCATCACTCTAGTTCCACATGCTCATACCAACATCTAAAAGGAGACGTCAGAACTGTTCAACCGGGAAGATCTACTCAACAAAGATGTATGAGCATGTTGGAAAGGCGTAATCACACCAAAGACAAAGAAGTTGACGATTGATGCCGATTGCTGAAAAGATGCAGATTCATCATCTCATGCTTACACTTCAACCACAAATATAAAGACATCATGATCAAGGAATGGGCTTCAACTATGCTTCCACAACTCTGATGCAGAAGATCATGATCCAGAAAAGTGTAAGCATGACATCACAAAGACAATCACAACATCACAAAGAGACACATACACTCAAAGATGACTTGAAGCTAATTATTTGGATGAAGAGCGAAGAGCAAAGTCAAAGATCATCATATACATCAAGGAAGTCATCTTGAGTCGTACATCAATGAAGAATCAACAACCACGAGCTACAAAAGCATCTACAAAGATCTCAATGCAAGAATTCAAAGATGATTTTCAGGGGTGACTTCCCTTAGGGGGAGATTGTTAGGAATACGTTTTTTGTATGAGAAAGATTCGGTCACCCCCAGATATGATTAAGCATTGTTTAGCTCGTAGTAGTTATATTAGTTAGTAAAACGTAGATTAGTAGTAGATTAGTTCGCGGAAGAAGGACGGGTCTTTACCCACTGTATACCTGATCCGCAGCCCAAGTGGCACGCCCAACAAGTGGCAAAAACCTATGTACATATAAATACCCTCTCCATCCTTGGAGAGGGTAAGCCTTCTCAAAATCTATTTTCTTTTTTTTGGTTTTCTCTCCAAGGCTTCACCTCTTTCTCTCTCTAACTTTCTCTCTCTACATTTCTTCTTTCTTTCTCACATGTAACGATCCATACCACAAGTTAGTTTCGTGTTTGTGAACTTATTTAGTATCCTACAAATTTGGACGCAAAAGAGAAGAAAATGACGAAGTCGCGAAAAGACCATCAAACATGGGAATCTGACGGTGTCACATTCTACCAAGTGACACCACCGTCCCTTACAACTCAAGATGGATTTCTAGTGTAAAATTAACAAGAGACGCCTCAAAAAGATTTTGTGCATTTATAACATGACGTCGTTAGGTGTTACAAGAATATGGGCGTCACTCTTTAATTTAACAAGAGACAGCACATAAGAGTTTTACAATTGGCGGCCTCAGATCCAGAGTTGACGCCGTCAAACTGACGAAACCCTAATTCATGGAGAGTTGACGGCGTCAGAAGCCATAAGCTGACGCTGTCAGCATTTTAAATCTATATATACTTTCGCAAATTTTCATTGTAATGTGTGGCACTTTTTGGGTAAAAACCTAGACGATTTTCAGAGATAGTTTAGGGCTTTTTCAACCTTTTTCATCCATGTTCAATTGAAGATAAGTTACTTGTTTAATCATTCAATATGTCTACGTGTTGTTTGATTACTTATTTATCTTTTCTTCTTATTAACATGCTGGCTTAAATCCATTAGTGTTTGCTTATATCTAATGAAACCTAGTTGTTGATTATTGAATTGTTGTCTATTGTTTAGTTGATTGCTTCACGTTAGGCTAAGAAAACTGGCGGACTTCTTTTATCAAACTAGCTTGCGCGTCTTAGAAAACGTAACCGTAGAGTGCACTATTGGTTTTCCTCGTGTATTCATTGCATGAATAGAGGTTAATGATCCTAGAATTTCTTAATAGACTTTAAAGTTTTAGGTGAAATTAATATTCATAGAGTTGGGGAATGTAGCACACCCCCAAGACCGGTATTAAGGAATACAACACTTCAACTAAAACATCGACGTGACATTCAACAAATCAATAGGAGATATACTAGGGAGTAGAGGTGGCAAATCTTGCCCATATTGTAAATTTTGGGCCTTTTTTTGACACTTTTTAAAAGTCATGGGCATTTTTTGCCCCTACTTATTTTTTGATTGGCTCTAACGGACTTTAAATAACAATTAAAAAACTTAACGGGCTGCATGGGCGCAATAGAGAAAGTAACCGGGCATTTTTGACACTTTCTTTCTTTAACGTTTTCTTAATTTCTTCCATAGTTAACAATTAACACTTCTATGTGAAGATTTTGTCTCCTGCTTCCTTCTTTATTCCAAGCAAAATCAACAGGTATCTTTTTATAATTATATGCATAATTGTTAATTATTAAATAATATATGATATGAAAAATAGAAAAAACCTTGTATGTTTAATTATTTGCAAATTAAATTTAAGGTTATAATCTAATTAATTGATAGATATATATTTAAATAGTTGCATTGTTATTTATTAATTTGCAGTCGGATTTTTTTTAAAGGATGAATTAAATACGGTTAATAATATTAGATGTTGAATCTTTTTTAAAGGATGAATTAAAGGGGTTTACAGGACTATTGGGATGTTTTTAATAGTCGAATTAAAAGGGTGTTCGGGACTATGTAAATAGATGAATTAGTTGGGCGTTTTGGACTGTTTATGCTGTTGAATAAGGGGTGTTTGGGACTATTTTTATAAACCAGATGTCGACGTTCCTGGACATGGTTTGTTAGTCGTATCTCCCAAGAATAGAACTACTTACCAATTTCCTAAACCAGATGTCGACGTTCCAGTCATCGTAGGTTTTTAATCATTCCCAAAATTCTTTGTCAACAAATATGCCTTTTTCTTAGTTTAAATATTTTGTAAAACATATATAGGATTAATAATTTAAAATGCAGGTGATTGGTGGAAAAATGATATACTAACAGTGATGGAAGACTTCTTGCGTAGAAGAGGTGATCCAACAATCTCAGATGCTTTGACGATTAACAGTCAACCTGGCGGTCTTTACAATTGCTCTCATCAAGGTAGTTTTCTTTGTTCATCTTTTTCTCATTTACTAAATATCAGATAGTTGGATGCATTAGGAGAATGTAGCAAAAGGATGCATCAGGAGTCAGAATTCATATGGGGGAGTTTGGAGTGGAGAAATTTGACCAAATTAGGTGAGGAAAATGTTCAAGTCGCTATAAAAAAATTGTTTCGTGAAAAAATATGGAATATTTGTCACAATCAAAGATGCTATTGGCGCCACTTTTCTGTGGCCTTGGCCTTTTGTTACGGTATGCTAACCATTTTATACTTGGTGACATCTTATATAAATCAAGATTTATTTACACTTAACTTTCTTATTTAATATGGATTGTTTATGTGTAGGTGGTAATCGAGGATGATGCATGATGATTAAGACCATGATCAATTTTCTAGGTTTTTTTTTCACGTTTTTATTGTTAGATTACCATATGTTATTCAAGAACCATAAGCTTCTACATTATTTTGTTCTTCCTTTGTTTTCTTCTTGTTGTAGTTAGATGCATGATGGCTCAAAACCATTAGCTTATACGTTTTAGCTGTTGGATCGATTTTGGAATACTTTTATTCTGGATGCTATTATAAAGGAAATGAAATTTGTTCATGTTATCGAGTGATGTCCTTATATTTACTTGTCAAAAATTAAGGTTGGTTAATTGTTTTGCATATTTTGTTTTGAATAGTGGTAAATGGAACATGTTTATTAGACTAAAGGTACTATTTATTATATGATGGAATTATCTTTACGACATCAAATTTGGTCCTAACATCTGATTCATTAAAAACCAATTATAACATTTATATTAGTCCAGGGAATTACTCAACGAATAAGTAAGACCCGGGTCGTGTCCGTGTGAAGGTGAATGGAATCGTGGTTAACGATTCGTGAAATCGTGTTGTGAAAAAGTGATATTTTTAAATTTTACAACTAATGATATGATAGAACAAGCAAAAACAAGTAATCATGCATAAGGGTACAAGTACAAAAAGCACAAACGATAAAAACGTAAACGGGAACTAAAAATAACGTCTACTTAACGAATTAAAACGCGAATTCTAAGCTATACTAAACCTACGGGCTCAAATGAAATTTCTAAAACTTTGAAATGATAAAAGAAAATTTTAGGAAAAAGAAAAGTATTTTTTTGACTTTTTATGTATTTATTATGAATAAAAAACTATTTATGTATTTTTATTTAATAAAAGAAAATCAAACTCTTATAAAATGAAAGATTTATTCTACAAATTTATTTTCTTAAAATCTTAATAAACTGAAAATGAAAATTAAAAATAAAATCAGAAACTATTTTTGTCTTTTTGTGATTTAATTTGTATTTAAAAATGATTTAATATTCTAAATTCTATTTAAAATTGAAAAGAGATACTGAATGAATGAGAAAAATTATGAAATTTTTATGAGAATTCTAAAATATTATTTGAAATCTAAGAAAAATAGAAAAATGAAAAATAAGCTGGACAAGTACTTATTGAGTGAAAATCAGCTTATTGCAAGTGCTTATTAATAAGCACTTGCAACAAAATTTTTTGAAACTCTTACAGAAAGTGAATAATACTTAAAAAATGCTCAGTCAAACTCAAATAAGACCAAAATTCCTCACAGATTACACAAATGGAGCATAAGGCAGTTTGCATTAAGCACTTACAATAAGCAGTTAAACAGCAAATAGCACAAACATAAGCCAGAGGCTAAGAAACCATGTAAACCACTCAATCACAGTTAACTAAGCTCAGATACTCAAACAAATACAAAATTCAAAGCAAAAAAAAATAAAAATAAAATAACTGCAGGTCTAGATTAATATCAGCAAACAATGAGTATCTTTCTAAATTGCAGGCCTCAATAAGCTGTCTAATTAAGCACTAATCTAGAAACTAATGGGGGCAAAAGTATCCCCATACTACTGGCTTTCTAAAAAGCTTAAAAGCCCTATCACAGAATACCAATTACTGTCCTAATCTAAGCCTAGAACAGGTCCCTGAACTAACAGTTATGTTGAACTCAGTTGACTATTTAATTGCAATATCAATTTGACCAAATCCAATTTTAAAACTCTAGATCTGTTTCTAAGTGTTTAGTAATCATGTTTAAGTACTGGATTAACAAACACAAACATAAAATGCCTCAGATCAACAGGTTTAGTTACCTCAAATCACCAATAAGTAAACAGTTTATGAATTTAAAGGCTACTTTGACTTTTACTATTAATCCTACCAAGTTTATGCAAGATTAGGTCTAATATGAACCTAAGAGAACTACTAATGCAGATTAAACAACAAAACAACAACTACATCAGCTAGACTATGAAAGATCCAAACACCCTAGTAACTATGAAATTTCACTAACTCTCACTGATTTAAGCCACTATACTAAGCAACAATGATCAAAACATATATCTCAAACAACAGCAGAAACTATATTATCAGCAAACAACATCAATTACTTACTATAACTCCAAATCACAGATCAAAATTTCAAACAGTAACAAGTGATCAATCAACTAGTGACTATAGTATTAACTACCAATCTACTAAAACTACTCTTCTAAGCTCATCCTACCATCAATATCACTGAATAATACTCAAATCAACAGTGCTAATCAACAAATACCATAGAATCTCAGAATGAACAAATCTCACAGAAATGAATGATCAAACACTAGAGATGAAGAAATTAGCTGCACAATCACAATTCTACTCACAACTGCTATCAACTACACAAATCACTCCAATAGAGCAGTAATAAAACAGCAACACAAATTTAAACTAACTATGCTACAAAATTCAATATGAAGATGAAATGGAAATTGAGGTCTTACAGATTCAAATCCCTAACTGACATAGGGTGAAATCCAACCAATGCCTATCTTTTAGATAGGCTCAAATCAATCCCAAAAACCACCTCTGCAACCATATTCACCTCTGAATACCCCATTATCTTCATTTCACCATTCTGTTGACTTTTTGACCTCCAGAAACTTGAAGTAGAATCAACTGATGTTACCTCTAAACAAATTCCCAAAACCTACTAAGCTTATGAGAGCTTAATATTAAGTAACTCAGCTTATGTATAAGCTAATTTCAACATATTTTTATTTTTTTTCTTCTTTTATTTTTCTAATTTTTATATTTTTATCAAATTGTTGATGAAAATGAAATGAAATTTATAGAAAACTTGAAAGAGAGCTACTGAGAAACTTAAAAATAGCAGAACTAACAAAAAGATTTTAGATCAATTAGGGAAAAATGAGAATGAAAACTGAGATTTTATTAAGTAACTATGATAGGTTTACACTGAATTCATTACAACTAAAATGAGAGTAAATTTTTTGCAAAGCTTCGCTACTATCTATCTAACTACTAATGGAAGAAAATAAGGCTCTATTTATAGAATGTGAGGAAGAGTTGGGGTGTCCAATGCCATGCTGGCAATCCAGGTGATTTGTGTTTCTTTTGATCCAATCTGAGCCCTTCAATTTGTTCCCAATCATCTAAACCATAGGATCAGACCCCTGTGACGTGTTTGAGCCAATCAGAGAGTGCCACAAAAACCAATCGTGTGTTTGTTCGATCCTGACACCATCTGACATATCCCTGACCTTCTAGAAACCATTTGATTTGACAAATAAGCCCTTAATTGCTGTAATTTGGCCGGGTTATTTTTAGGGTTCGTCGGTGAATAGTAGCTGGGTAAAAAGGGGGTTAAAAGGGGGCGGGAATGTTAAAAGGAATTATTTTATTTATTTTGACTTTTGTGAAGTGGGGTTTGACTCAAGGATTGGACCGGGTTGTGATTAAAAAGGGAGTGGGCCTTTGGAACATGAAATGGGATTTTGGGTTTATGGATTAAATGGGATGGACTTTTGGGATTACTACTTGGCAAGTTTTATGAAGTGAAATGGAATTAGACTTTGGACTTGATATAAGGTGTTTATGTAGATCCGGTTAATAATTACAAGGACCATATGTGAAATTTGTTGAAAATACAAGGGCTGAAAAGGTTAATTCTCCAAAGTACTTCAAGGGCTAATCTTGCCATTCTTGAAACCACAGGGGCCATTCTTGTAACTTCTTCAATCTTTCACACAAGGGTCATTCTTGCAAACTTTTGAAACTTTAAGGATCTCTTTTGGAATTTTGGGCTCGGATTTGACTTATGGATTCACCAACTTTGACTTTTCCACTCTCGTGCTCGTTTTTTTGCCGGTTTTCGTTTGATTTTTGTCCTTTTATGAAATATCTATACCTGCACGATCACAAACACAAAAACACATATTTCTTTGGCATTTGTTAGCATAATTAGTTTATTTGGGTCGGAATTTGGCCATGAAAAGGTATGTGAATTAACACATACCAACATCACACATATATATTAGGACCCATTTTTTGGTACAAAGATAAATGTTTAAGCAATACTATTTCATCATATTAAAGTATCTTTTGGGACTCGTGAATGTGTCTCAAAATAAAATGGAAGGTTAAGCATATAATAGAACACCATAAAGCATCCTATTATATGATCTATTAGGATGCTAATTTGGTCTTATAAGACAATTTTATGCGACCAAAGAATTAGTTTTATAATGTTGGTGTTTATTAGGACGCTTATAAGTGTCCTAAATATCTATTACAACGCTCACCTAGAGGACACTTTTATATTGGTCCTATCAGCTTAAAGGTCCCATAAACATATTTTATAGACATTAACCGGTGTCCTAAAACCCCTTTTTTCTTGTAGTGACAAAGCTTAATACATAAATTTGTAGTTTTTTATTTTGTGGTTCCAGAAAATTAAGATCAAATTAATAAAGATCTTAAGATCCTATAGTCAAGATTGATATCCTATTAAGATCATATATCGCAAAGATTCTACGTAGGATCGAGATCTTTTTGTTTTGTAGTATCATAATCGTGAGGTCCTAGAATTAGGATCGAGATCTTAATAACTATGGTCTTAACTCTCAATAAATTATAGCTAAAACATCTTACCTCTTCACATGTATTTTAATTCATATCGATATAATGTTTTATCTAATTCATATTTTAATTTCTTATACAAGTTTCTAATTTCATCAAACACATTTTGCTAACCAAACGAAGCATGAGAAGAAACTGGGGTGTCGTACGCGAGGATCTATTTGATGATTTAGAAATGTTTGAGTCGTTTCAAGTTCAATTAAGAGACATGGGAAAAATATAGCAACTAGATAAATATTTAATTGAACCGTCACATTGATAGAAAACAAAAGATTGATAATGTACAAATGTAACAATAATTTGCAATGCTTTGTTTGTATATATTAAGAAATAATGAGAAAGAATAACTAATAAAAGATATACCATTGGCACCCCAATTTGGTACTACTCACCCTTTCACAGGGACCTGTCGTTAGAAAATGAACACGTATTATCATTGTTATTCCCTTTAAAGTGATTGTAAGATGATATCTAAGTAATCACTTTCCATGTTAACTGAAAAAATGGTTTAAAACCGTTTTTTCAATTACTTGTTAAAGAAGTTTTAAGGGTTATTGTACAAAGATGTTACTAAAGTTTGCCTGAATTTTGTCTTAAGGTAATATAGTTTCAAAATTGTCATCCAGGTTACTCAAGTTCACGGGTTTATCAACTGGGTTACTAAAGTTTCAAAGATGTTACACTAGGGTTACTCCCAAGGTGGGCAACCGGTTGATAGCCGGTATCTCAACCTGAAACATATTTCACCTCAAAGAAGTTACTAAAGTTTGAGAAAAAGTTCATCTAAGTTACTAAAGTTTCAAAACTGTCATCTAAGTTACTCAAGTCCACATGTTTTTTTTAGTCCCTTTTGTACGTTTGGTCCCTTTTGTTGCAGAATCTATCCTTTTGGCCAACGGGTGTTTGTAATTATTTTAAAAAATCTTGGTTTATATGTTTTCATCCGCTATTTATCTGTTTTATATGTTTGTGTACGTTTTATACGTTTTTGTACATTTTTGTATGTGATAATGTATCATTATTAGTGGCCCAAGCCCACTAATCATATGCTCGGATCAAGCCCAAATGCCAAATAGTTCGCGAAGTCAGAATTGACTAGAAAAGCATAAGCCCATGCCAAACTAGGCATAACAACTCTTCTCAGGTAGCATAGTACATGCACAAAGGACGCATGACACATGTCCTCCTTCTCTGCTCTCGGATGATCAATACCTGGCTCCCTAGCACCCGTTGATCATCCCCAAAGGGTTTTCTCTAAACCCTACAAGCCTCTCAATTCGTTTTATTTTATTTTTATTTTTTTTTACCTTTTATACTTTTTTGTGCGTTTTTCTACGTTTTTATGTATTTTTTAACATATTTTATGTTTTCATACGTTTTTATCCGTTTGTACATGGAACTGAAAGATAGTGCACCCGTCTCTTATCACAACAAACCCACTATCCCCCAGATTAATGGCATGAAGATCTTCGTCTATAAGGAATATAATCCATAATTAGACATTAGTGAACAGGAATACAAATTCATTATCCGTTTTAACTATAGTAACTTAAGTGAACATTGCCTTAAATTTTAGTAACTTATGTGAACATTTTCGCAAACTTTAGTAACTTATTTGTCTATTTAACCCATAATACATCAATGCCACGTGGGATTTTCACCGATAACTCTAGGTTACCCAAAACACATTAATAAATTTAACCGGTTATATTAAGTTGAGTAATCTGGATGACAACTTTGAAACTATATTACCTTAGGACAAAATTCAGGCAAACTTTAGTAACATCTTTGTACAATAACCCGCAGTTTTAACAAGATTCACACAATAGGTTTGTCGACGTTTAAATTCTTATTATAAATAAATCAAAGAATTTGACAAAGATTGTTTGCTGAATAACAATCTTAGCTGAATGTGTATCGCATTAATTGCAAGAGATACATTACTCGACTACAATCATTCTCTTTTATATTAGATAATTATGATTTTCAAAAGCAACTATTTTACATGTGTTAAACAATGGTTTGGTAAAAAGTGTATTAAGGGCCCGCTTGATTTGTAGATGGGTTAGGATTATGATTTGGATTTTGATTTATAATTTGGATTAGGATTAGGATTTGGATTTTATGTATGAGAGAGAAAATATTTTATAAAATAAATAAATTGTTATTATTATTTGATATATAAGTTTATATTTAAAAAAAGTAACATTTAAATAGAATATGAGGAGAGAGATAGAGATAGAGGTATAACTAGGACCCACTAATACACATTTTTTTACCAACCCACCCTCTTAGCCATCTTTTGCACACCCCACATATTTGGGTTAGTGATGGGCCAACAATCCTAAATCCTTAACCAAACAACATTTTTGAAGCCAAATCCAAAACCAAATGCCTAACCTCTCATACCAAACGGGCCCTAAATGCTTCTATTTGAGGCAAGGGATATACTCTTCTTTAAGGAACAGTGTTGATAACTGTTGCACCTTTTTAACAACTCTAGAAAGGTGTTGAATTCTATGAAGACTTTGCTTTATCCTTTTTTCTTTTGCAGTTTCCCGCCTTTCACCTTCTAGATACTTGAGATTCTTTTTTCATACTGGTTTATGAGGAGATCAAACATCGTTCAGTGAAATATTTCCAAACCTCATTGAACTGAACACCTTATTTGCAATTATTCTTCAGACGCTAAATTGCATCAACACTGAAGTGAAGACTCTTTCTCTTTAAGAACTCAGAAGCATTTTACTAAGTATTTACTCAGCGAATATACTATACTCAGGTTAGTTTATGTTCAAATAAATTCAAAGCCTGTTGGTCGCTGAAATTTCCTAACACCAATGTCCTTTAGTCATGTGTTAGGATTGAACACATGACCTATTTCCTCAAACCCCTTTAAACCAGGGACGTTTACGGTAGAGGAGTGATACCACTTGGGCAAATGTGTCAATGATTAATCTATTTAATAACTTGGCAAGATAACGTTAGCATAACATTCTTTAACCACATAAAAGTTATTTTCATTTATCACATTTACTCAAATTAACATGAATTATCTCAAATTATCACCAGAATGTGATTCAACCTTTATAGTTATATACACCACCTTTTACCATATGTGTGTTTCGTTTGTGTGACTGTTTATATTTTGAAAATAGTTTTCAAATGATTGTATTGTCTTCTTCATTATTAATTTGATGTAATTTGTTCTTAGATCTTGGCCTGAAAAAAAATGATTTTCCATTCATAAAGATGATGTATGTTGATGCTATAACAAATCTCTTTACGGTCTATCAACCAAATTAAAAAGAGATGTTCATGACTTCATTTTATCATGTTATATTTCATTTGATTATGGTTAATGTTCCCATTCATAAAAATGATAGCTCTCTTATTTTCTATCTATGATTCCTCTAATAATTTTGCAACATTTTTATAAGTGAGATAACATTATATGTTTCAAACATTATGCATTTGATTAAAAGAGATGTTCATGACTAAAAGGAAACAACATTAACATTTGACTAAAAGTAATATAGAGGTTGTTAAGTAATAAAAAAATGAGTTGTTTTCTAGAAAGATTTTCCTTGAAAACATAAGAAATAAAAAAAGTATTTAAAGTGGGTTTTTTTCCAAAGTCTTCCTGGAAAGATAGAAAACATGTTTTCTAAGTTTATAACTAATATTTAAAAAAACTCCTTTTATGACCTTCTCCATAACTTCCTCAATAATAGCTCCCCCATCTAAACATATTTTTAAGTGTTCTCTAGAGAAAAATAACTCTCCTGTTAGGTCACCATATTGTAAACACAAGTATAGATTTGATCGAAATGAGATGAGAAATAGAGTTTGGTTGATTAGATCAAATATGAAGAAATAAAAGTGGCAAGAGTTTCCTTATGTAAATGAATAACAACAAAAAATATGTTCTACATCATATTCTATTTATAGGAGAAGGAGCTAGGGCAACACTTCCTTTCTCCTTCTTTCACTAAAGAACGGTATGGGCCTTAAGGCCCATTGGACGTTTGTACCATAGTAAATACCACGTTCCTACATAACATCAAATAAACTTAGCAACCTATTACAATGACGGAAATAACCGAGACTCTGATAAAATGTAGATAAACTTAGGTTCTAACATCTCCCCTAAGGGATCGGTTGTTGAAGGAAGTGATGTTAGTCACGGTCCATTTGAGGTTGCTTGACGTCTTCTGTCTTTGCACTTTAGTTGTAGCATATCATAGCTTTGGACGTCTTCATAAATGATTATTGTAGGAAATGATTCATATCGTTCTTCGAGTTCTTAACATCTTCCCCAGATAGAATGGGGGGTTCATTGTTCTTTGTTGTTGAAGAGATAATGATCAATCTGATGTGGTAATCTGCCATTCGTCACATTCTTTGACTCCAGTGGATCTGCATCATTCCGACATGCTCATACACCTTTGACGGTTGAAACTTTCATAAGTGAGGAGCTCTCTTTTCATATGTGAAGATTCTTTATGTTGACGTAGAATCCTTCTTTAGACGGTGTTGCACTTAAGATCGTTTGTCTTTATCACTTTGTAGATTCTTTTGGCATGGAATCTACCTTTGGCATTCATGTTGCTTCGATCTTTCATGAGAGTTTTCTGAGATGTAAGTATGAGCATGTGGAAGCCGGTGTTCAGGATGGTTGTTGTACCTGAAATGAAACAGTTAGCAATAAAACATCCGGTACTTACAGGTTTGGAGTTAGAATTCGTCAACAGAATAATGTGAAGACTCCTTCTAATCCTTACTAAGGCCGTTCCTAATCGGATACCCCCTAGAGGGCTTACACAGACATGCATACGCACACCCACGATTAGGTGAGTCGCTGGAGATCACCCCACGACTGTAGACCGTTAGGAACCATCGAACACACTAAGCGTAATCCACAAGGAATCACCGAAGTGACCTGCTGTCAGGGTTGTTTGATGTTGACCCTGGCAGGATTTCCATTCAATCATTCGAGAAATACCTAAGTAGATCCCTCATAAACGTTCAAGGCAGATTGCTAAGATCTGCGAAGGACTCGATAATTTACACTTAGTGTCCAATGATGCAAGACACTTAGTGTAGAAGATTTTTGTGTTCCTAAGAGATCTTTTATGTTATCTCGTGGCTCTAGACTCGATAAGTGCACATTTGGTTTCCTATGCGGAGGCATGGAGCAGAGGGCCTCCTGTTTCAATATCAACCATCTCTAATAGACGATCGATAGATTACACTGGTTCCCCGTGAGAATGAAACAAACATCTTTTGAGAGATGCCTGAGTGGCTAAGAAGGTTTAGGTGCATTGCGTCACTGGGTCCATGACGTCTTTTATCTTCAATACCGGTGTCGCCTTAGCAACGACCAGTAGCATATGAATTGAACCCGGTGTCTGACCTATGGTTGATAAAATGGAGGGCTATTTCTTTTCACCCTTTTCATTCATTTTCTTTTTAATTCTTCAACCCCTTCTTTCTCCTTTCATTCTTTTCTCCTTTTGTTATATCATACCTAAGGACTTCTAATTTCTAACTATTGGTGATGTCCTTGGGTAGATCCCTCCGGTTTAGGCGGATCATAGGACGGTTTTTCCTATCCTTAGTCACCTTGTAACTCCATAACTATCCTATTGATGCCTTTAAACCAAATCATTGAAAATCTCTCAAAGTGTGTAAGAGTGTAAAACTTTTTGTTAACACTTTGAGGTTTTGGATTTTATATGAAATACTCCCCCTCAACATATGCTCATGATTATTTTCAGAAATTTGCATATGTGGAAAGAGTTGGCACTTTTTGAATTGATCCACTCTTAATAGTCATGTACCCGAGGGACACGTTTACGTTGCTTAGTTAAAGGGATGCATTATCAGCTTTTAGGTGATAACTAGCCCTAATAACTAACTTGATGTTGTTAACATTCCTAAAAGGAAGTTAGACCCGTCAAAGTAAACAACTAGAAAGAGTTTCTCGAAACGGTACTTTCTAATCGGATAAATCCTTTCGAATTCAGACATTTGTTGTTTCGTCAATTCGTGGGTCAATTCTGAGTCGAGCTCGTACGAGATAAGACTTTTTGACATCATATTTTAATCACTTTCTTTTTCTCCCCCTCAAAAATAGCATATCAAATGTTGTTTTTGTAAACGGTTTTGATTAAAATATGCCTTTTTGAGTCTTATGGGGAGAGATCAACAAGATTTGAAGATTTAAGAACGATGTTTTGATTCAAGTACTCCCCCTCAACAAGTGATTACTTATTGAGGTGTAATACTTGTCTTTTGAGCAGATTTGAAAAATACTGAAAGGTTTGATTAAATCTACTCAAAAGTAAGAAGCTTTCGCTCCTTATATTAGGATTGTGGCACTGATGCGTACCACAGGGTCCTTTCATTACAAAGTGCGGGTTGTACACTGTTATGTGTGCACAAGCCTTAGTAATTACAAATCAAACAATATTATAAATATATTGAAATTTTTGTACCAGAAGTATGGGAGCTGAGCTAAGCATCGAAGACTGTGAACTTTGGATCAGGTCGGCGAAATGTCAAGACCGGAAATGATGGTCGAACACCGATATAGCTTTCCAACCTTCTGATCTGTTGTCGTCGATATAGCCTTTCTTCAATCGTATGGACAAAGTTTCTGATCATTCTGCGTCCATTAGCTTTCCACCTAGTTGCTCTTCCCTCTTTCAGCCTCTTCTTTTCATCCTCCAACCTTTCTGCTAACCCATTACGAACTCGTTGAAGTGTGACATCACAAAACTTCGGAATCTCATCGAACCTCATGAAACGAAGCAAATTCTTGCTGTTGAGGTAGATGACTCCAAATGCCGGTTGTTGTACGAGAGAGTATTGTGACATCCCGGTGATTTCAGGAATCAAGAGTTGTGGTGCAGTAAGGTTGATGGTGTTCTGATAACTTTCCACTCCCAGCTGAAGATCTTCCACTCTTTCTTGAACAATTAATCGTCTGATGTGAAGTAGGAGAGATGCGATGAAGTTGTACTGTGTGTCTTGTTCAAAGTTGAGCAGCTTTCCTTGAACTTTTAGTAGATACATATCTTCAATGTCGTTCAGGTTCAAATCTGGGAAGTCTGCTTCACAAAACTTGTACTTCTTCTCGTCTGTTCTCTTGACGATTATTTCTTTCATGAAGGCGTAGTTGAATTTCTTCTCTTCCACGATCTCCAGTATGGCAACGATACGAAGCGGTTGCTTCACATTCTCACTGGACTTGAGATGTAGTCGGTGAGTGTAGCCAAGCTTTCGTTTTTCCGGCCAGTGTTGAATACCTAGAAGAGCGTCCCTGTTGTATTGGACAACTGTTTTGCAGTAGATTGGTGCGTGCTCTTCAATGTCTGGTAATTCATATCGGGCGGCTGGAATTGAAAGTGTAAGTGAGGATGCATATCGTTCTTTGGAGGTCTCGTGTGCATGCTGAAGGTATTGGTAGTCATTGTTGAAGAAGCGTCTGTAGGGGATCTTAGGTTTTTCAGGAAACCCAAGAAGAGGTAGTAGTTTTGTCCAGTCTGTAAAGTAAGGTTTCTTCGTTTCGGTATCGACATTCGATTCAGGGTTAAGCCAGTCGAACGAGCCAGATAAAGCACAGGCTATGTTCTCCATGTGGTAGTCGAGTTCCACCTTGTTCCCTGATCTCTTCTTGAGAAAGTCCATTGCTTCACGATTGATCCGCTTTAGTTCAGTCTTCGACAACCTTTCAACTTGTAAACCTGACATAATACTCTGAGTCATCTGCAAAGTATTACCCGGTAATGGTTCGTCGGTCTCAAGCGGTGGTTGTGCTTTGATCATTGTTGTAAGCCAATCAGAGTCACGAGCTTCGTCCACATTAAGCCAAGAGAATTGAGGAGTCTTTTTCTTCTGTTTCTTTGACTTAGATGACTTCTTCTTCTCTTTTGGAGACGATTGACCGGTTTGAAATTCAGGAATTTCTGATTCGGGTATTGCTGTTTCAGGTTCTTCCTGAGTATCAAACGGTTGAAGTGTGAATGGTGCCTCTGATTGTGTCGGATCGGTGCCGGATGCAGGAACTCTTTGTTTAGAAGGAGGAGCCTTAGAAGTCTTGTGGGGCTGCTGTGATGAAGATGGTGCTTCTGACTTCTTTGACTTCTTGCTTTTCGGATCTGAGTCAGGATCATCATCTTTTCTTTGTCGTTTGTGTTTACCGGCAGCTTCCTTGCAAGATTCTTTTGAGGCAATGGCTTGAAGTGCCTCGAACATCGTTGATTCTTCAGGTGTCTTATCCTCCTTGTTTCTGAGCTTGACAGCTAACAGTGTTTGTAGTTGTTCAGTAGATAGATCTTCCGGTGGTGGAGGATCCCTGTTAGTGCGAAGGTAAAATGGAGTTGACTCAAGCATTCTTTCAATGTTGTGCTTGATCCTGGTATTCAACTTAGATCGAATCGGCTCAATAAGCGCAGACACAGCCGGTTCAGCTATAGCAGCGAGATTGTCGTTGAGATATTCAGTAGTGTACTCTTTGATCATCCCGTCCATGTCGGCATGTAGAGCTTTGTTGACAAGTTCACTCGCATCCTGAAGATCTTTGACTTGTGAAGTCAAAGTTTTGACCTGTTGTGAGAGCAGTTGTACTTGGTCATGAAGATCTCCAGTTGGCTGTTGCGTCTCCTTCTTTTTCTTCTTTGCTAAATCAAGAGCTTTCTTGATCCGCTTTGATGCTGTCAAAGCTGCTTTGCCTCCCTTTTTCTTCTTGTCTGATTTGTCTTTGGGTGTTTTCTTTGCTGGTGGTGGTGGTGAGTGATGTGATGATGAAGATGAAGATGACTTGTGCTCGGGTTCTGATGGAGGAGGTGAGGGATCCCTTGGAGGTGTTTCTTTTGGAGTCGGGGGATTCTTTGAAGATGAGTGCGGAGGACTGTTGATGAGTTCATCAGTGTCGAAGTGTTCTTCGTCTTGATCGAGTCCACGAAGCAATCTATCCGTCTCTTCTTTAACTTTCCTCTGTATTTCCTCCTTCTTCTTAAGTTCGTCTTCAAACTGAACTTGAGCAACGAATTCTGGAGTGATGAGCTCAGTTTGTTCTTTTTCAACATCTTCCAGTGTAGCTTTCGTCATTATTGTGTCATATTGTACGGTTTTGGTTTGTGGAGCTACAGTGCTGCTTGAGCCAACCTCGAGTCCTTGAAGATTGAACGGTGTCTGATGAGGTTGTGGATGTTGAAGACTTAGAAGCGTAGCTTCCATGAGGTCTTTCTCCTCCTGCTTCTTTTCAGCCCTGGTGTCGACGATGATACTTTTGAGTTTCCGCTTGTCAACCAGTGGCTCTGCAGTTGGTTCATCTTCTGCTTCTTCATCATGTGCAGCATCACTTGGTTCATAGATGGCAATTCCCGTGCCTTTTCTTTGTTCTTTCTCAGCAGTTTCCTTGCTCAATTGTTTAGTCAGTGCAAGCCCTGGAAACTATTCTTCGTCATCAAGTTTTTCTTCTTGGTCATCTGGAGCCCTTGACCTTCTTACATAGTCTTCTTCGTCATCAGATTCGGTGAGTCGGTTTCCGTTTCGGATGATGAAGCTGACAGTTCATCTCGAGGAATCTGCTTCTGTGCAGCTTTCCTTTTTGGTCTGGTGGGTGGCTTTTGAGCAGGCTTTGGTTGTTGGGAGGTTGTAGTACTGCTCGTGCTACCAGATTTGGCACCCCTTCTGCTTCGAGTACGAACAATAGAAGCTGGTTCATCTTCTTTTTCATTGACACCAACTTTCCCTTCCCTGAATGCTTTATCGTAGATTCTGTAGTTCTGAGTCTTCCTGATCTCATCATCCAGGAGGTAATCTGGAATTCTTATGCCTTTGTTCTTTGGAGTGAACCTGATGGACTTGACAAAGGAGATCTTTGGATCTTCA
>LBNU01017684.1:0-24175 GCA_014162995.1 Artemisia annua
GGCTGTATTTACTCATTTCTAGGCTGTATTGATAGGGCCAGTGCCAAATAGTATTGTCAATTTTCACTGGTGATTTCCATTACTCAGACTTACCAACATTCAATAAGCCTCCCACAAGCTCAATATTGAACATAGCTCTGCTCTATTGACTATTTGTGCATTGCCAGGTGTGCTTTCCAAGTACAAAATCCTTTGTATTAGAGCTTATCTGTGGTCCTACATATTGAAATTAAGCCCTTTAGGCTGTTTGTTGACTGTGTAAGCCTGAAAAGTGCCTTCATTACGCTATCCCAAGCTAATTCAATGCTAATCATGACACCCTCCTCTTTTCCAGTTCCTTAGCTAGTATACATACTATTTTATCTTTGGTTTTCAGTATTAAGCTTATTCCAAGCTCATTCAAGCTCATAATTCTTACTGTGAGCCAAAAGCTCACACTGTTGAGCTCATAAGCTCATTTTAGCTTATTTTTAAGTTCTCAAATCTTTTGTCTTTATTAAACTTTAATATTTACAGTAGTTTAATAGTTTTGTAAAAGAAAAACCACAAAAAGAAATAAAAAATAGAATTAGTGCTTATTAGGTCTTATTAGCTTAAACCAATTGCTTATTTTTATTAACAACATAGTTTTTTTATATTTTTCTTAGGTCCCTGTATTTATTTAGTAATCATATAAAAAGTTTCAGATTTTTCTTTGTTCATTTAGTATTTACTAAAAATCAAAATAGTTTAAATAGTTTTAGTAAAATAATAATAAATAAATTAGTTTTACTATTAAATTTTAATCTAGGATAAGTTTTATAATTTTTATAAGTTAATTAGACTCTTTAAAAATTAATTTTGTAATTTCTACTGTTCACTTTGTATTTCTTTTAATTAATATAGTTTAAATTAGTTATAATTAATAAATAAGTAAATAATTAGTAAAATAGTTAAATAATAATTTTTATAAACTTTTTATAATTTTTTAGGATTCCTGTGATGGTTAATTAGTTTTATAGAAGTTCTCTTAATTATATAAGTCATTTTTCTATATTTAGTAATTTTAATTAGTTAAATAGTTAATTAATACATAAGTAGTTATTAATTAAAATTAAATCCAAAAAAAGACAAAAAGATGTATTTTTAGTTTTTATATTTATTTCTAAGTTATTTTTAGTATTTTAAAAATACATTTTCATTTTCTTAGTTTTAATTTAATATTACATTATTAGAGTTAATTTAAATTAGATAATAATTATTAGAAATAGTTAATAAGTAGTAATTAATTAATAATAATTATATAACTAGTATAATAATTATATTTTAAGTTCTAAAATAGATTTTACACATTTTTAGATTTTTCTAAGTTTTTAGTTTATTTTCTAAATCAAATTTCATTTTCTTTTTAGTTTATTATATTAATAATAAGTAATAAATAGTTAATTATTAATAAGTAGTAATTAAATAATAATATAAATAGTTTTAATTTTCCAAATTTTATTTTAAGTTATTTTAGATTTTTAGAAATTAAATTTGCAAGTTTTTAGGATAATCTTTTACTTTTTGTAATTTTAATTTGATTTAGTAATTATAAATAGTTTTTAAGTAATAATAATTGTATAAATAATTATTTAAATAGATTTTTAAGTTTTTAATTATTTTCTAAGTCATTTTACATTTTTAGAATTTTACTTTTATTTTCTAAATTATTTTCTAACTTTTTAGATAATTTGTATTTGTTTTTAATTTCTTAAACTTAGTATTTCATTTTCTTTTTAAATTTTCATCATCATCATTTTTAAGTTTAGTTTTCTATTTTTATCTTTTTTAATTTGCATTTAAGTCGCCTTAAATCACTAGATTTTTCACCTTAGTTATAGTGATTGATTTTTGTCCACACACACACACACCATATTCTATTCAACACTCTTTGACTCAGGAATCTTTTCATTCACAGGATATCACACTCCAGGGAACATAACGAACCCGGGGAATCATTGTATTCTCCAGGATACATTTGCATTCTTCTCCCAGGCTGTTTGACTTTTATACTATTAGCCACTCACAAGTGGTTGAGAAATAAAACCTGACTGTTTGGGAGAGATCAATCATATGAGTAACTAAATCGCATAAAAATCAAGGAAAAAATACCTTCGGAGGGGATTTCAATTGATAATTGGAATCAGCTAATCATAACCTCACCATCTGCGTGACTGATTAAACCTACATAAAAATACCATAGTTAAACACAATTGAGAAGGAAGAATCTAATTAATTACGATTTTAGGTTAACAAGAAGGATCGAGGGAGAAGTACCAGTTGCTTCAACACAATGAAGCCGACACCTACAGGTAAAGAGGAAACCAAATACAATTGTTATTAAATTAAAAAATTTAAACCAATTTTTTTATCCTATTTTAGGTAATAAATTATATATCAAAATAATATATCCAAATATAATATTTTTACAATTTTTTTACCCAATTTGTTTTTTTAATATTTCATAAATTTTTTATCACATAAAATGTCTATTTAAATTTACGTTACATCTTTTATTTAAACATTTATTGATAATGACACGTGCGTTTCAACCAGATTATCGTTGTCATGGAAACAATCACGGGTAAATTGCCTTAATATTGTGCCCTTTATTATTCTTTTAACTCTGGTTAGACTGTCAGGTTGGAACCCTTGGTGCAACTAATCTTATTAACTCTTTTACATTTTAGGCATCGTACAAAAAAAAAATTATAAGGCCCTGTTAATATATTAAACAATACATGCTGATGGATATTCAAAAAGGAGTACGCTTATGACATATAAGTCGTTACTATAATAACTTTTATATGAATTTCATTTGCAAATACAAGGATAACAACAAATGCAAAAATATAACTATGAGGTTAAAAACACAAATTAAATATATAACAAACAAAATCATAGACAAATGTCTTTAAACTAGATATTAAAATTTTATTTAACGTCAAACTCAAAACAAATAAACAACCAACTGGCTACTTAAAATCATTCATCTTAATGGCATTTTATACTTCCTTACGGACTCCGGCTCTAACTTGGAAAAATATATTTCCCAACTTATCAAGCAACTCCTGATGCCTCTGTTGAGTTTTTTTCAAAGCTTCAAGTGATTCCAAGGCAACAGCATCCCCATCTAATGATTCCATGTTAGTAATCATGATTCCATTTTTCGCCATTACCTGCCTTAAATGAGTACAATGGGAGCATCTATATTTTGGCACTTGGTTCAGAATAAGATCCAAAGTTTGAAGGCAACATTGATGATGATTGCATGTCAATTGATAGTTGCAGCACTTAGTATTTCATACAAAGTAGCTTCAAATGATGGAATGCATGTGAGCATTTTGATCACTTATCGCTATTTAGTTTCTGCATTTCTCATTCTTCCTCTTGCTCTCATCATTGAAAGGTGATTTTTATCTCCCATTTTGTTAAATGTTATTTTACTTTTGCGCAAAATGCAATAAGAATGTATAACACATTAACCTTAATTACAAATTTTTGTTTGAACGGTCGAATTGAGTTGTTTTAAGTAATCATGTTTTCTTTTCTTTCTTTGTTCAAAAATTGAGAAGGAAAAAAAAAAAAAAAAAAAAAAAAGGAGTTTTCAGTGAAGAAAATATCGAGCTAGCATGTTATATTACTCAATTGCCAACTGGATAACCTTTGATAGAAAAATGAAACTCAAATCAATTTTTTTAAGTATGATGCATACAATCATGTAACTCAGAAGACCCAGCCAAATTCATTACGTTCTCTAACATCTCCAATTGTGCCATTAGTAAAAAGTATAAACCAATTTACAAATTGTTTTATAACATATTATGAACAATGATCTAAATATATAGTTAAAAAAAATGTATGTAACTTAACTCATATTTAAATATTATAAGTGAAGAGACTATTTTAAATGTTGCATATGTATGTACCAGTGATCACTCATTGTCCCCTTTATAATAATTGAGATATTTGGGGTCCCCAATCACAAAAGTCCCTTCAACATATAAGCCCAGTCCTAATTCCTACGTATGATCATGATATATCAAATCTCATATTTTCACTGCAGGTAAATGATTCATGCTCAACCCAACAAATAAACAATATTAACAAATTATTAAACATAACTTTATTCAAATTAAAGATGCAAGCAAGAGTTTAACACCACATTTTTCCATAATAAACATTATAAAGTTGCTGCACACATGAGCAACTAATTATTTTCGTTCATCTTAATCGCATTGGACTCTTCTTCATGAACACCGGCATGCGCTTGACCCAATAAACCCTCCAACAGTGCGAGCATGGACTTATGCCTATCTTGAGTTTTCCTTAAAGCCTCCAAACAATCCTCAGCAACGCCACGATTGCCTAAGGATTCCATGTCTACCATCATGATTCGATTTTTGTTCATGACTCTCCTCAGATGTTGACAGCAAACAAACAGAAGGTTGGCGAACGCTGTACATTCAGTCGCCTGCTGGACAAACCACAATCGCATTTTGTCATGCAAGTTAGTACTCCCAGAAAGATCCATTAGATGATCAAGAAGTTGGAACTGTGCCATTGAAAAGATAAAGATTGCTTTACAGAGGTTTCAAACGAATTATGATAAGAAAAGGGAAAAAAGGTACTGAATAAATAGGAAAAATTCTAAATAACTGAATATAAGAGGTTATGAGCAGTTAAATATAACTGCTAACTGATCAAAAACCAATGACCCTTCAATTACATCATTTAATTATATGGATATGTTTCATATTTAAAAATTCCAAAAGACAAATGACATAACTAGATCATAAAAACACATCAGTTATATAATTATTATCCTCCTAAATCATCATTTTATATAAACAAACATAAGAATGGTTAACAATTTCTAGCAACCAATAAGTGAATATGATGAGACATCTTAAGGAAATATGATGAGCCATAACCTAAGCAAGTTTCATTGATGATGAATATAATCAGTCATATCATTAAAAATCTGCATATTTATTATTCGTCCTCTCACATTTAAACATGAATCTATAAATAAGTTTGTATTTGACATTTTAGTTCCTGGCAAAATTTCATATATTAGAAGAGCTTAAGGAGAAAGCCGGTTCTCCCCGTTTTCATGATCGTATGAGGGTTTGGTTTAACCAAGAGATTGATGAAGGAGAGGCATTTGAATTCTTGATTCATGAATGCCGTAATCATCTAAAAAGGGTCATTAACAAGCGTCGCATGCTGATTGTAGACATGGAAAGCTTGGAAGAACGTGGGATGACAGCTGACTGTTTGAATGCATTGAAGAAGACTATGGGTAGAGATTGTGATATGCTCAATTTGTTGATGGATATATCTCTTAACATAAAGGAAGGAATTCGTGACCAAGAAGAATATGTGAAGAAGATGAATGAACATTAGCTTATGTATGGTTCCTTTCAAAATTTGATTGGAAAAATATTTACATGTAATGAAATAAATTAATAAAAGCTTAAATGTTGAGCTCAATGTTTGTTTTTTACATAACTGCCAACTCATCATAAATCAAAGACCCTTCAATTACATAATTCATTCAATAGTATGAATATGTGACATAATTAGAAATTTCAAAGGACAAATGACATAACTAGATCACAAAAACAAATCAGTTATAAA
This sequence comes from Artemisia annua, assembly GCA_014162995.1. NCBI lineage: Eukaryota > Viridiplantae > Streptophyta > Magnoliopsida > Asterales > Asteraceae > Artemisia > Artemisia annua. The sequence continues at coordinate 5,665 of LBNU01017684.1, forward strand.
ATTATTCTCCTAACTCATCATCTTATATAAAGAAAAACTTAATTAAACTCCTTACAACTAATCTGCAAGTTCTACTTCGAATATGTCTCAAGGTTTGTAATATAAATAATAATTAGCACATTCCAAGCATGAATTCGATTCGTATAATGATGTAACTATTAATATGCAATGATACAGATACTAACATCAGTTCAAGAAGCATGACATCCATCTCCAGCATGTTCCATAATTCAATAGGCATACACTTACAGACTAATATAAGACCAGATGGCAGAGTTCACGCTTTTTGTGGCCTCAAGTTAACCAATTTGACAACGCAACAACCAGGTATAAAATCCATGTTCATATACTGTTTGTGGTTGGAAATTTCCAAGTAAAGATTGAACAATATATTACTATATCCATGCTAATAATCTACCAAAAAAATGTAGGTGAAACATTCGTCTTAAACGAATCCGGATTAGGATCATCACGTATAACAACCTATAACACCAGAACTCGCAGACAAGTAAATCAGAAACAGACACAAGCAGGTCATTTAATAATTTGTATTTTACATATGTAAAATGCACATTTCCTTTTTATTAATTCTAGATAAGTAATGACAATTAATTGGTTATAACCTATGCGATACTTAACATTACACCAGGCACAAGTAGCAGTAGTCGACCTACCAAACATCCTAAAAGAGCAGCTCTAAGCTCAACAGGTAAAGATATATATTATTAACATTTTATAACTGACTCAATCTATGTTTTAAATAACGAGCATCCATTAAAAATAATTTGATGAACCAGGCGTTCAAGTTTCTTACCATAATCTTGGCCCTCCAACAACAAAATGTCCCAACTGTCAAGCATACATGTGGCGTCAAGAAAGGAGCAAAAAAGGAAACAAAGTTGCAACTCCAACATTCTCCACGTGCTGCCAGGATGGTAAAGTCCGCCTCCCACAATTCAGACATGCCCCTCCACCACTCAATAAGCTCCTTGATTTCAATGATCCTACAACATCAAAATTTAGAGATCAGATCAGAATATATAATGGGATGTTTTGCTTCACTTCTTTTGGAGCAAAAATAGATCACTCAATAAATCAAGGACGGGGAACATATACATTCAGAATAAATGGACAAAATTATCACAAAATGGGATCCCTACTGCCACCAGATGGTGCCCAGCCTAAGTTTTCTCAGCTATACTTTTTCGATACAGGAAATGAGACAGCAAATCGTATGTCAGCTTTCATTGAAAGTCACAAAACAGATGGTCCGGAAGAAACAATAGTCAGAAGCCTCATCGATATGCTAAATGAATTCAGCTCTGTCGCTCAAGCATTTCGGATGGCTCGAGATTGGTGCATCCAAAACAAGTCATATGATTTTCAGCTAAGACTTCTTGGACAAAGAACAAACTCCAGGCAATATAATGCACCAACTGTGTCTGAAGTGGCCGTTCTCATAACAAATGATTTTGGAGACGCTAATGAGACAAGAGATATTATTGTAAACAACAAGGATAGTGGCCCAAAAAGAATATCAGAATTGCATCCTTCATACATGGCACTGCAGTATCCTTTGTTATTTCCATATGGAGAGGACGGTTTTCATGATAAGATACCTTACCACTCAAATACAGGGAAACGCAAAACTAACCGTGAATTCTTGACAATGCGAGAGTACTATTGTTACGTAACTCAATATAGAGATAATGAGGGGACTACTTTATTAAGAGGTGGTCGGTTATATCAGCAATTCTTAGTTGATGCTTATACAGCCATTGAAGAGCACAGGCTCAGATGGACGAGAGCCAATCAATCTAATTTGCGTGTCGACCTATATCATAATCTATATGATGCTGTAACGAAAGGAGATACCAGGGCGGATGCAATTGGCCAAAGAATAGTTCTGCCATCAAGTTTCACAGGGAGCCCAAGGTATATGATGCAGAATTACCAGGATGCAATGGCTCTATGCCGCACGTATGGTAACCCCGATCTCTTCATAACTTTCACTTCTAATCCTAAGTGGCCAGAAATTGATGATATGTTGAGTCATATTCCTGGCCAGAAAGCTAATGATCGCCCTGAAATTGGAAGTAGGGTATTCAAAATGAAATTGACACACCTACTAGATGATATTACGCAAAACCAGTGTTTTGGCAAGTCCCAAGCAGGTACTAATAATAAATTTATATACCCATTTTTCTAATTTTCATAGTTCTATATGGACAAAATCTCACTCAATGATTTATTCCACAGTTGTATACGTCATTGAATTTCAAAAACGCGGCCTTCCACATGCACATATATTACTATGGCTTGAAGACATGTGCAAATGTAAAACCCCAGCACAAATAGATGATATAATTTCAGCTGAAATACCGTCCCCAACCCGCGATCCAGAGGGATTCAGAGTTGTTACAGACTTCATGCTTCATGGTCCATGTGGCACCCAAACAAACAATGCTTCATGCACGGTTGAAGGTAGGTGTGCAAAACATTTTCCAAAGTTATTTTATGCGGAAACAACAATTGACGATGATGGGTACCCTGTTTACCGCTGGAGGAACAATGGAGTATTTACAATTAAGGGTAAACACAAATACGACAACTCATATGTCGTCCCATATAATAGATACCTGTTACTTAAATACCATGCACACATTAACGTAGAATGGTGTAACAGATCAAGGGCAATTAAGTATTTGTTTAAATACTTAAATAAGGGACCAGACAGAGCCACTATCGTTATACAAGAAAACGTCACCTCAGAATCAGGACGAGAAAAAGTAGTAGCGGTAGATGAAATACAGAATTACTTGGATTGCAGATTTTTGGGCCCATGTGAATCTGTATGGCGTATTCACCAGTATGATATCAATCACTGCTATCCGTCAGTCATGAAACTGATTTTCCACTTACCAAACCAGCAAACCGTCACACTTCGTGACTCGGAAAGCCTGCCAGAATTACTTGGCCGAGAAAGCATTAGCACTACCATGTTTACAGATTGGTTTGAGTTAAACAAAAGAGATGTCGCTGCTAATGGACTAACGTATGCTCAGCTACCAACAAAATATGTTTGGCATGAAGATGTAAGAATGTGGAAACAACGCAAACAGAGAACATGCATTGGCCGCATAATTTATTGTCATCCCACAGCAGGTGAACGCTACTATTTAAGAATGTTGTTAAACATTGTTAAAGGAGCTACGTCATTCAAAAAAATTAGGACACACAATGACACGGTCTATGCAATGTTTAAAGAAGCTTGCTGTGCTTGGGGATTGATCAGTGACGACAAGGAATGGACACAGGCTATATTAGAAGCAAGTTTTTGGGCTACTGGCACACAACTAAGAGATTTGTTTGTAACAATCTTACTGTTTTGTGACCTAAATAGCCCACGCCGACTATGGGACCAAACATGGGAAGCTATCTCTGAGGATATTTTGTATAAGAAGCGAAAATAGTTTAGGTATCCGGCCTTGGAGTTAACCGAGGAGCAGACACAAAACTACTGCTTGGTGGAATTACAAGAATTGTTACACAAAAATGGAAAATCATTATCTGATTTCCAAGATCTCCCAAAGCCTGACCCTACCCTGTTAACAAACATGGACAATCGACTGATCAGGGATGAGTTAAGCTATAACATGAAACAACTGAAAGACGAACATCAAAAGCTTCACGCATCGCTTAATCCAGATCAACGGATAATATATGACAAAGTCATATCATCTGTGCAACAAAAAACAGGAGAATTCTTCTTTGTTTACGGACCAGGAGGCACTGGGAAAACATTCCTGTACAAGACCATCATCTCAAGAATAAGATCAGAAAAGATGATTGTTCTTGCAGTTGCATCATCAGGTACACAACAATCTAAAAAACCTATTAACTAAAGCATATAATGCACCACATATAAATTGATTCTTTTACTTTCTTAAAATAAAATGAAACAGGCATAGCATCATTGCTTCTCCCAGGAGGCCGAACAGCTCACAGCAGATTTGTTATACCACTTGAGCTAATGGAAAATAGCACATGTGGAATCAAACAGAACACCCACCTAGCCGAGCTAATGAAACAAGTCAGCATGATAATATGGGACGAGGCACCCATGACTCAAAGGTACGCCTTCGAAGCACTAGACAAGACCCTAAGAGACATACTAGGCTATCCAAACGTAGAAAATAGGGAACGGATGTTTGGAGGCATGACTATGTTGCTTGGAGGGGACTTCAGGCAAATATTGCCCGTTATACCAAAAGCAAAAAGACAAGAAGTCATCAGCTCTTGCATCAACAAGTCAAAACTGTGGGCCAAATGTCAAGTTTATAAACTCACACGTAGTATGAGAGTAAATGAATATGACATCCATGGGAGCATTGACACAGATAAACAAAAGTTTAATCAATGGGTTTTAGATGTGGGGGATGCAAAGGTTCCAGCGAAAATGAAAGAAACCGAAGATGAACCAACTTGGATCGAAATCCCAGAAAAATACCTCATTAAAGAATGGAGGTGTCCCATAGAAGAAATTGTTAAACAAACATTTCCGGATTTCACTGTAAGGCAGACAAACGACGGCTATCTAAGGGAAAGGGCAATACTAACACCGAAGAATGATGATGCAGATGACATCAATGAACATATGTTTAAAAAGCTACCGGTTCAATCTATGACATACAAAAGTTCGGACGAAATCTGTAAAGGATCAACCGATTCTCTCGAGCAGGAACAGTTATACCCGATAGAGTTTTTAAACTCTTTGAAGTTTCAAGGGATGCCACCACACAACCTGAAGCTAAAAATGGGAATGCCGGTAATGCTATTACGGAACGTAAACCCAAGCCAAGGCATGTGTAATGGTACCAGGCTGGTTATCACACATCTGGGAGAATTTGTCATTCAGGCAAGAATTATTACCGGATCAAATATCGGTGAGGTGGTATTGATACCACGAATCAGCCTTACATCAACCAGGAATCAATGGCCATTCATTATGAAAAGAAGGCAGTTCCCAATTAAACCATGTTATGCGATGACAATAAACAAAAGCCAAGGACAATCACTTGATTTTGTCGGCCTATATTTACCAGCACCCGTATTCAGTCACGGACAACTATATGTGGCGCTATCAAGAGTGACAAGCCCAGAAGGACTAAAAATCCTAATGATCGAAGACCCCGACGAGAACTTAAAGAATCACACAAGAAACATTGTCTATAAAGAGGCTTTTAACAACCTACCATAACACACCAAGGTATTCTTAAAAACTCCATAATAACTTCTTATTTAGTTCACTTTACTTACAAACAGTATCAAACAATTGTCTTTAGTATCTTAATCAGTGGTGGCCACGCATAAACATCATAATGATAATTTATATCCGCATAAAAGATAAAGAAAAACATCTAATTTCAAAAAAAAACAACATACCTTCTAAGACAATTTCAATTGCTGATTGAAAAGAACACTTAGTTCTCGCCCTCGTCTACCTTTTTAATGAACCCTACAATAATCAGTGGTGGCCACACATAAACATTTTTAGATTACGAAGAACAATTGTGGAAACAGGATACTGTGTGGGGAATATACAAGATGAAGAGTAACCTCATATACCTCTAAATCTAAGATAAAGAAGGAAAACAAAAAACTAACTAATTATATATTTATAGGGGACCCATATTTATATTCTTAGTCATAATATTAGATGTGTACGAATTTTTGTCTGAAAATGCCTTTAATATTTTGTTATGTCAATAATGATGTGCCCTATAGTTGATATTAACACAAGAATTGCACATTTTACTTACATAAATTTTTTATAACATAAAATGTATTTTTAACTTTTTGGTTACAACTTTTTTTGCAGGCTCTATATATGAAACAGTCCAATTTATAATTCTACTCAAGATGGTGTCAAAGTTTGAACCCAACGATCAACAACCTATTTGATACTCTTTGTTTCTAACGGCCAAATAATGATACTCAAGAGTGTCGATCATAACTTTTATGTGCGTATAAAACCTTTTTTAAACAACCTTTGTTAATTTACCTGACTCACCGGAATCTAAATATTTTGGTTACATTGTTAATATGATGAAACTCAATAACAAACTTGATACATTTTTCTTAAAACAACTCTATTAACAAAAAATACTTAAATGAACTTCATTTTTTCTTTCGAGTATCGTCGAACAAAACTAAACATAATAACTAAATAAAAATAACTCAATACATTTATACATTTGAGACCTCCTAATCAAAATTAAGCATAATAAGTAAATAAACATAAATCTCGCAAAACTAAAGATTTTTTCACAATAAACAAAGCCCGTGCATCGCACGGGCCACGCTGCCTCGTATTATATAAAGTTAAATGTAAAATTATAAGTTTTCATGTATTTTAATAATTTTAGATAATAAACAAATAACCCCTTACAGTTTATACCCCTACACTTTATAATATGAACTTTGTTTACAATTAGTATTAGTGTTAGTTTTAAACTTTCATCTATTAAATATTTCTTTTACTATATACGTTAAATAAGGACTCGGTTATCCTATTTCAAAGTTTAATATATGCGTACACAGATTTAAATAATAAATACGACTAAATTATTATTATCGGTAATATAAACATCAAAGGGTGATGATATATACACATAGGTTTTTACTTTGCACACATAAATTAATGAGTAAGGACAAACAATACCCCATGTAATTTTATGTATGCAAAGTAAAATTATATGTGTAGATATCAATTCTCAATATCAAATTGTAAGCATGAGTTGTTGTGATATGAAAATAAATATACGCGATTCATGTAATTATTATTTAAAGTTTATATACGGATATCCAGAAAAATACTATTAAAAAACTTTATGGAGTATACTTAAACTTCATTATTACCTTGCCTTAAACTTCATTATTACCTTGCCTATCAGACATAAAATTAATAAGTCAAGTAAAATCGACTCATTTGTCTAGCAATTAATTGAGTTGTCACCTTTACTGCCAAAACAAAAATGTCCATTTCAATGGAACAAATTAACAATAATAAATGAATTTACCTGAAAGTAAAAAAAAAATAAAACTTTGGTTAAAGATGACAAAAGACAAGAAGAAGAGATTGCTCATGTTTTGGGTTTATGCTCCTTGAATTTGAGACCCGTGACCGTGACTCGACTATGACCAATATGCCCCTAATCCTATCTAATTAAGGGTAAATACGGATTAATGCAATATGCTAGCAACTTTTTTAGTAATATCAATAGTTACGTATGCATTTACCAAAAATATACATGTGCATTTAATAAGTTATGACCTTTTTACACAAATTAACACCACATCATGAATTCAAAGATGTCCCGAAACTTAAAAACATGGTATTTTTTTAGTTTCTTCCATTTGCTTTCACTTTGTTCCCTAATATGAACTTGAGAATATAGTGTAAACGATGTATAAAAATCTAAATATTATTCAAAGTTGTTGTTGTTGTTGTATTATAATTTAAAGTACATGTATCATCTACGCATTCTGCAATTCATGTTCCTAATAGCCACATAAAACACAAGTTAATGCCTTAGTTATGTTAGTTACATGTTTGCTTCTCAGATTGATTATGAGACCGATTGTTGTGGTCGGTAGAAAATCGTTTTTTATTAACTTAACTTTGTATTAGTATTAATTATTACCTTAATAGCTCTCTCTCTCTCTCTCTCTTGAGCGACGAACTTTAGCATATAGTTACATTTTATTTGAATGAAAAATAAAGAAATATATAAACTTGTGCGATGTATTTGATATTATGTAATGATTAAATGTTCGGTACCATCCTGTCAAGATCGACAAAAGGATAATTGTCCATGCCCACATTGATATTATGTAATGATTAAATGATAATATGCTGCGTGCACATCGAAGAGTTTATGACAAAGTCATTTAATGTACACATTCTTGTTTTATAGCTTATGGTTGGACTTTACTTGAGTGAAATTATAGAGTAATGTAAACTCGATGGAGTCGATATGATCATGTGATAATTTACCGATAGCATCTATCCTACAAAGATTGATATAATGATAACTGGCTTTGACGATGTATATGAGTGATATAAACTTTAGTTATAGATTGATTTGGCGATTAGGTGTTAGGATTATTACAAAGATCAACAAAGTATGAATTTGAAACGTGCAGATTAAAGAGTTTATAACAAAGACATACAATGTTTGTGTATTCTCATACATTTGTTTGTAACAGAGTTAAAAAAAGAACAATCATTTGTTTGTAACAAAGCTATAAAAAAAATCATAGANAAAAAAAAAAAAAAAAAAAAAAAAAAATTGTTTGTAACAAAGCTTTAAAAAGAATCATTTGAGTATACATTTCGTAACCATTACGTTTAATACATGTTTACTCACAAGATCCTTAACAAACATTTTATATTCTTGCTTATAAACCTCTTCCAACTTTCTTCCTTTACCTATGTGGGACATTTCCTTTCTTCCTCGATAGTTAGCGTGTCACATTTGTGTTTGAGCTTTTGGGTGCTTTTAGTTACTTTACACTTAATAATTACTTACACAACTAGTTGCTAACGGCTACCGATATTTTAACAAAACATACACCTATCTTAGTATAGAAACCACATTCATCTTAACCCGGCCACCGAATCCCTTGTACCCAACAAATTAAAATCAAAGCCTTAACTAAATACTATTTGACAAGCAACGAGAAAGGTAGTGAGAATAGTTTTTTTGACGCTAAAATTGTGGTGAAAACACGGATGCATTCTAAAGAGTTGCTTACGTTTCGACTTGTAAAAGGGTTGAAGTAGATTTGCAAAAGTCTTCGCTCTTTTGTTCTCACAAAGATGTTAGCGCTAAAAACAGTTGGAACAAGTTTTTTAGTGTGTATTTCTATTGTTTGATTGTGGAGAAGTGACTAGTTATAGCTTCGTTAACTTGGTTTAATGAATAACCTGTGTAATCCACATCGTAAAAAAGTATTATCTATGCGCTTTTTGTGTAACGACCTGTATTGGTGTGATGCAAGAAGGTTGCACCTTTTATAGTTTTATGAGATTATCTTTGTAAGATGTTAATACATTCTCGCCTTGAATTTTAGTTAAACTTGAAATTATCTAGTTAGTCCATTACATTGTGATTGCATTTGTCCTACAATAGTAGTTCAATGGATCAGGACATGTAGCAAAAAGGCAGAGGCATGGGTTCCTAATAATAATATTGCACAATTTACCTCATGTTCCTAATAGCCTCATACATGCAACATAAAACATCAATTAATGCCTTAAATCTAGTCCCCTATCCTTTTAATTATGTTATTTACATGATTTGCTGTTAATACTGAGACTGGTTTTTGTGGTTGTTAGAAAATCAAATTTTTAACTAATTTTATGTTATTGTTATCACTTCAAATGGTTTTTATAGTGATGAGCGACCAACTTTAGCTTACAGTTACATGTTATTTGAGTGATAAAAAAGAAGGGATATAGACTTGTGCGATATGTTCGATACTATGTGATGATTAAATGCTTGGTTCTATACTTCTATCCTACAAAGATCGATTAAAAGATAATCGGCTAAGTTCACGGTGAAATATAGAGTGATATAAACTTTAAAGATAGATTAATGTTTGTATTGGTGAGGTTTTATTTGACAAAGATTAGTAAAAAGTTACCTGGTTATTCCCACATTGAAGAGCTTATAACATGAGAACAATACCAAATCTTAGTTATAACGCTGTGTTCTTGAGATTCTTATACAAGAGAAAGGAAAAGATTTGGAAAGAAGTTAAAAATAATCATGTTCTCAAGATCTGAAAAGGGGAAGAATAGAAAAGATACATATCCAACAGTCACTTCTTTCTTACTTCCAAAAATATTTCTTAAATGAAAACTGTAACTAACCAATGGCCGATACAACATATGTTAACTGTCACAACTTTTATGTGCATCCTTTTTCTAGCAAATGCGATACTGGGTGGTCCTACTAAGATAAAGGACGTGAAAAACAACCAAGAAATGCATGAGCTAGTAAGGTATTCTCTCGAATAAAATAATGGCCAAAATGCTTTTTACTATCCCGAATTTGATCAAGTGCAACTCTTACTACCCTAAAGTATTATTGGTACCTTATAGTACCTCATATTTGATTATTTGGTTCATATACTACCCTTGCCCTAATTAATATAGTCACATGACTTTCACATGTCATACTACCGTTAATATTTAACGGAGGAAATTGGATGTGAGATTTAGCTAGTGACATTTGTTCCTTACTTTTTTCGACAATTTTTTTCTTGTATGTTTTTGAATATTATTACTCACTTCTTCAATATTGATCCTGTAACGGATTATTACTTTTGGAAAGGTGTTGCATTATTTTTTTATTATCACAAGTACTAAAGTGGCACCATAAAAAAACATTTGGTCATTTTTTTTTTGTCAAATTGAATTTGCACCATCAAAAATGGGAATAACACAAAAATATTAACGGAGGTTGCATATAAAAAAAAGATACTTTTATTGAAAATAGGAAAATTAGCACATTGTGTTCGTTAGAATCGAAATGTGTCAAAACCTTGTGGTTTTTATTATTTTTTTTTAAAATTTTTGAAAAGTGTTGTAATAGTATAATTTGTTGGTTGTCGGATGTGACACGAGTTTCACTCAATTTTGGGTCACACTCATAGACATACCACTTTGGTGTCAGGTGTGGTACGGGCTACATTTAATTTCAGGTCATGTAGTATAATTTTTTTTATGAAAAGTCTCTTTGTTTGTATATGCAATCTCCATTAATATTTTTGTGTTATTTTTTTTCTTTATGGTGCAAATTTAATTTGAAAAAAAAAAAAAAAATTACCAAATGTTTTTTTATGATGTCACTTTTATACTTGTGATAATAAATAATTATGCAACACCTTTCTAAAAGTAATAATCCGTTCTAGGATTAATATTGAAGAAGTGGGTAATAATCTTCGAAGATATACAAGAAAAAAAATTGTCAAAAAAAGTAAGGAACAAATGTCACTAGCTAAATCTCACATCCAATTTTCTCCGTTAAAAACTAACGATAGTATGACATGTAAAAGTCATGTGACTATATTAATTAGGGCTAGGGTAGTATATGAACCAAATAATCAAATATAAGGTACTATAAGGTACCAATAAAATACTTTAAGGTAGTAGGAGTTTCACTTAACCAAATTTATAGTAGTAAAAAGCATTTTGGCATAAAATAATTGAAAAGTTTGCACTAGAGAAAAATGAGCTTGTTTTCTAAGGTGTGTTTTTTTGTTGAGATCTGACTAGTTATAGGTTTGTTATCACGTTTTTATGAATAAATTGTACCATCTACATCGTAAAAAATACTATCTATGCACTTTTTGTTTTATGAAGTAAAGTTGTAATTTTTTTTTTTTTTTTTTTTTTTTTTTGAACGGTAAATTTATAAAAAAACTTATAGAAAGGAAAAAAAAAAAAGACTTACATAATAGCACTCACTGGATTTTGCATCCAAGTCACCCAATTGAACTTTGATTTACATCTATTAGAACACTATGTACTAGTTATAATACCCGTGCACGCACGGGGTTTTGACATAAAAATTTTATCATGTATTTAATACAGAATATATTGTCTTAAAATGTTTTGAACTTTACATCTATTTAGAAGTCAAATTTATTTTGCAATAAGAAATGTCTATTAAAAACAGTCGGAACACCCCTGTATTCGGCTATTATTACAGTTCCAAACACCCCTGAAATTTGCAATTGAAATAGTCTCAAACACCATTGAATTCAGCTATCAAGGCAGTTTCAAGCACCCATCAATTCGGCTATTAAAAACAGTCCTAAACACCTTGAATTCTGCAATTAAAACAGTCATCTAAACCCTTTAATAACTATTAAGACAGCCATTAAAAAAATCCTAATCACCACTGAATCTAACTATTAACGCGGTCCTAAAACCGTTTAAAAACTTACTATAATTAGTAGAAAATAACAGTCTCAAACTCCAATAACTTAAGCAAATCCTACTTTAGTGAATAGGCTCATTCTTTTCGCAGCAGATTTTCAAGTGACCGAGGCACATTAGTTACATCTCTTTCTAGATCATCATTATTTTATATTACAACAAATTCAAAAGCAATTAACTCATCAAATACTTGTGAGATATGTTTTTTTGTTGCAACTTTGGAATAAGGTTAATGCAACACATATTAGTGCCTGAGACAAAGGCATTTATATAACATTAACTTGGGATTATGTGAGTTAGCCGTTTAAGNAAATGTGTTTTGGAGATATGATATTGCCGGAATGTTATACTAAGCTATAAGCTATAAGTCACGTGTCATCGTCAATGAAAGATGAACATAAGTTTGTGGGTCAGTGAGCAAGACAAAGGGATGCATTATTATATATAAGGTTCTTGTTCTGTTAGTAGTATTTTGTTCATGAATTTTTTATTTTTTATTATTTTTTTTCTTTATTTATTTATTTAAGTTTAAATTATTGAAAACTATTTTAGTGAGCTTGTAAAGGGTCTATCTTGATTAAGTCGCGTAAATCTGATGTAAACAACCGTTTTCACGCGTAATATTGACATGAAAAACCTAATCTTGTTATTGTTTTTTTTGTTTTGATAAACTTTTATTTTGTTTATACCAATCTAACAAAAGAATGAAATATATAATTCTTTTTTCTTTTTTCTTTTTTTTAATTTTGTAATTGGTTTGTTTAACAAATGATTTTGGGGCATTGTTTTGTACATTCAAAGAATAAAACTTGATGTTTTTATTCAATTAAAAATAACATTTAATTAAGATAATTTTCAAGTTTTAATTAATGTGTATTAAATGGATATAATGAAAAATTTGTTTTAATTAATACACTAGTTATAATACCCGTGAAATTTTATCATGTATTTAATACAGAATATATTGTCTTAAAATGTTTTGAACTTTACATTTATTAATTTAGAAGTCAAATTTATTTTGCAATAAAAAATGTCTATTAAAAACAGTCGGAACACCAATGTATTCGGCTATTATTACAGTTCCAAACACCCCTAAAATTAGCAATTGAAATAGTCTCAAACTCCCTTGAATTCAGCTATCAAGGCAGTTTCAAGCACCCATCAATTCAGCTATTAAAAACAATCCTAAACACCTTGAATTCTGCAATTAAAGCAGTCATCTAAACCCTTTAATAACTATTAAGACAGCCATTAAAAAAATCCTAATCACCACTGAATCTAACTATTAACGCGGTCCCAAAACCGTTTAAAAACTTACTATAATTAGTAGAAAATAACAGTCCCAAACTCCAATAACTTAAGCAGATCCTACTTTAGTGAATCGGCTCATTCTTTTCGCAGCAGATTTTCAAGTGACTGAGGCACATTAGTTACATCTCTTTCTAGATCATCATTATTTTATATTACAACAAATTCAAAAGCAATTAACTCATCAAATACTTGTGAGATATGTTTTTTTGTTGCAACTTTGGAATAAGGTTAATGCAACACATATTAGTGCCTGAGACAAAGGCATTTATATAACGTTAACTTGGGATTATATGAGTTAGCCGTTTAAGTATACGAAAATTCAAGAGACAACTTGATTTTATAATTCAATAAACACATATACCATATAAGCAAATTATTATATCAAATATATGTTCTAAGTAACCTTCAAAGTAAATCCGTAGTTGATGCATCAGATGTAGTTTCGGGGGTTTTTATGGTTCCTACTTTAGCATACTTGGTGATGAACATGTATTCTCAGTCTCTTAATGAGTCAAGTTCGAATAAACAACACATAAGGACCAACTGATATATAAAACATCTTGAAAAAAACATCAATCAACTAATACTCAAACTATTGGCACAAAACGTACACCTTTTTTTCCTTCATTTCTTTCGGACTTAACCATGCGCACAATGCACTTTCCGCTAAAGTAATAAAAAATAGAAGGTGCAGCCTAATAGAGCATATCACTTGTCAAAATGAGTAAATTAGCAATTTATAACGTTTTTAACTAACAGATATGCTGAGGTTCATGTTGACGTTATTGTTTAACTTTAACTATTGATATCATGTTGTACAAAATGTGCGAGTTTAGTAGCACATAATGAGCGTTAATGAAGTTAAAATATGCTCCGTAAAGTTTTTAAAATGTTTTATGGATATTCATATATGAATTTTAAATAACAATTTCATGAGTCGTTGTTATAAGTAGAATCGGGTATATCTATTTTCATATCACAGTAACTCGTGCTTACCATTTGATATTTATATTTCCATTACTAATAATTTAGCCGTATTTAATATTCAAACCCGTGTACGCCAAAATTAAACTTTTAAATAGAATAACATAAGTTCGTATTTAAAAAAATATTCTAATGGATGAAAGTCTAAAACTAACAATATTAAAACTAATTCGCATATTTACCAAATTTTGTAATTTTAAATGGATGAAAGTCTAAAAATTAATACTAATACTCATGTGATTTTAAACAAAGTTAATATTATAAAGTATAAGGGGTATAAAGTGTAAGGGGTTATTTGTGTTTTTTCTAAAGTTATTTAAAAACATGGAAACATGTAATTTTACACTTAGCTCTATGTAATTTATTTAAAATTCAACCACTAAAGTTTTATTAATTACTACCTCTTTTTTTAAGTTTTTGTTTTTATAAATTTGACACCTATATTTTTATACATTTTTTTTCTTAACCAAATTTCTCCACCAAATTTATTAAGTTTGACCAAAATCAATTTAATTTTGATTTTTTATTGACCAATCATATTGCTCTATTTCGCCTACGTGGCAAAATCGAGCTCTCCTATTGTTCTAATTTTTTTTTCAATGAGAAGGGTTTTTCAAAAACACTCTGAAATGATGTAATTCTTTTATTATATAAAAGATAAAAGATAAGTTAGAGTAACTATATCATCAAAAATAGTCTCCTTCCTAGGCGCGATCAAGCCAAACACCAAATTATTCCGAAACCTTCAAATCACCCACCACATAACATAGAACACACCTTCCAAAACTAACTTGTAATTGTATTTGTCATTGAAGGTATCTAATTAGTCCATTACATTGTAATTGTATTTGTCACTCATTTTAGCCGTGGGATCAGTTGATGAGGGCCATCATATGATCGGTTTGATCTTTTTTTTTTATTGCATTTATAATTTTTCAGAGTTTTATCTAACTTTATGTTCATAGCACACCATGTATACTAGGTGCTTATAAAAATACTTGGATTTAGCCTATAATGGGTGCTTATTGGCTTATTTCCACTTCCAAATACGATAAGCCATCAGAACATAACAAGCCCAATACATGGAATTTTAACGCCAGACTTATTTTTGGCTTATTTATGTTAGATTTTTTATTTTTATTATTATTATTTTTTTTTATTATTTTTTCTCTTTTTTCTCTAACTGTTTGAAACATCTTAAGCCCTTCTTAAAATGCTAATCGAAACACCCCATTATCCAACTTTTAGCAAGTTGTAAAAAACATAGAGGATCAAGCTTATACAGTTTGTAACCACATGATGTGTTATTTTCTTTGAGATATCGAGTAAGGATTGTCTCTTGGTGACAAAGAATTTTATCTAAGGCTAAACACAGTAAGGAGGGTCAATCCCTCCCATTTTCTCTGCCACGTCAGCTTTCTTTCTTCCGTAACATTCAGGCGATTGGGTGCTACAGTAAGAGCGACCTTTATCATTTTTTTTTAAAAATTTTAACAACAAACTTAAATTTTATTAATAATTCAAACCTTACATAATAATTCAAATAAAATTCAAACATTACAATAAATTTTATATACTCAACCATTCATTGTCCATATGCAGTAGATAAAGAATAACTCGACCATATTGTTTTGACTTTTGAATAGCTTCTAATCATTTTAACAAACTCAGTTCCATACTAACTTAAAAATAAAACATTTTACTGATCTCCATGTCTATTAAAATGCCATAATGTTTAAGCAATCGTGTTGTGCTTAAATGATGTAGAAGAACTAACATCTGTCTTTTATATTCTTTGCAAATGATGTTATGTCTACATTGAGTTTAACTTTATGCCAACCACCATAACGAGTTATTAACGACATAAAGAGGTTAATCTATCATCATTATTTCATTCGAGCTTAATTCAAAAAAGATTTTGAGTTTGTAAAGAAATACCATAGGTTTTGGTTGCCATATAAACAAGGGTTAATGGCATGTAATAGCAACATACTTTCTCATTTGTTCCATTATCAGATACGAACCCAAAATATTACAAAAATACCCATCCAACTTTATAAGTTTTGTGTTGATATCAACAAATTTACCTTTTTTATGTTTTTTTTTGTTTTTCCTACAAATACCAAATGGGTCCCACCTCACAAATATCACACATTTTCATCTTCTTCCCCACTTAAATTTTCTGGCCACCTCCACCATGTTCACCCACCGCCACCGACTATTCTTTCTTTTTTATAACTTATCAATTCAAAATCTTTTTTCTTTTTTGACAAAACAAAACCCATAAATTATAACACAAATTTATAGATTTCAAACTATCCCACATTCATACGAGTTTTATAGAACGATTCACAACCATCAAGTGGATGGGTCATTTACCGGAACCATCATCAGGAGATAACGGCGAACTTGTTACACGTTGAGCTAAAACCGTCAACTTCATTTGATCATTTTTATTACTTCTTCTTAATTGATATCCATGTTCGCAACGGAATTAAGTAACTGGCAATGATCGACGCCTTTATTTACCACGAAAATGTGGGGGTTGTTGGCTTTGGTGAAGAGTATGATGGAATCGAGATTTCATTGTTATAGACTATGAAATTAAAAAATGAATTGGGAGTGATGTGGAGGAATGAGGGAAGTGATAACACACTGACCAACTACCAGTGTTTTAAAGTACTTTTCATATATAAAAAAGTTCCAATGAATGATTTTTTACCGTGTAGCCGGTTGACATTGTAATGCCACGTAAGCAAACGTACTATAATGAACAAAACTTATAAATTGGATGGGTATTTTTTGTAATATTTTGGGTTAGTTTATCTGATAATGAAACAATGAGAAAGCTAGTGTGCTATTACTGCCATTAATCCCTAATAAACAAAGGCATAAGTCCTTGAGGATGATTTCATCATGGATATTTATTGGCTTTTTGTGACAATAGTCATTTTCATAAACTAATTTTATAAATAAATTTCTATTTATTGATATTACTATTTGAACAATATATGCATGTTTGCACATTTTCTGCATGTTTCGCACGTTTCTTGCTGTTTTCGGAACCGTTTTATAGCAACTGGTATGCTTACAGTGACTTACTGAAAAAGTTTATTTTTGTCAAGTAAACCAACATTAATCCATTTCAGGATAGTTACTGAAAGTTTCGTTAATTTACTGAGAGTCTTTCGTATTTGCTGAAAAACAACGCCGCACGCGACACCGTACACCACAGTAATTGTGAAAAAGGTCAACGTAAATAATATTTTTGAGTCAGTAAATCATTTTTTCTTTTTACTTTTCTGACAAAACCGTGCTTAAAAACTTTATTTTATGTATTCGGTGTCTAAAAGACGTCAAACGCGGACATAACGGCCTACGTCGTTAAGCCTGAAACCGACACACGATATCACCATAACGGGACAAAAGTTATGACTTTTCGCCCTTCCTTGGGTTCCCTAGCCGCCCAACACTCCCCATAAACAAAGCAGCTTAAACACTTATTACCCAACAATCCCTTTTTGTATCCAATGTTACAACTACATAAACCAAATCTATTCCATACATGGTTTTAACTAGTCCTTTGCTCTTTATCTTTATATTTCTTCTTCTCTTCTCTCTTGCGACAAACAACAACAAACATAAATTCTCTCAAAATTTTTGAAGATCAAATTAGTATGGGTTGCATTTACAAGTATTTTGGGTTTATATAAGCTTCAATCTTGGGTTAATTTGGAAGTGTTTTGGGTCTTGTTCTTTTTCCTAGCCACGTTCCAACTTCACATCTTTGTAAGGATCCTCAAACTTTTCTAAAATCTTGTTAATACATGTTTATGAGATCTAAAGGTTGTGTTACACAGTGTTTAGATAGTATATTTTTGTTAAGTGATAACTAATATAGCATAATTGCTTTGCATGGCATGAGATTTTTTGAGCATATTAAATGCTAGGACATTTATGAGTATTGTTTCTTGCTAGTGTGGTAAAATGACTAATTGTGGGTACTAATTTGGAAGCACAAACAATCAATTGTGTTAATTTACAAAGTTAAGCATATATATACATAAATAGTAATATATATAATCAGCTAAAAAATATAAAAATTTGGGGTTTTGAAAACATAAAATTTTTGGCTCAAGTAGTTGAATTGTGGGAAATTATTGTGTAAGAATTCTAATTTATATTATTTAGTTATGTTTAATA